>SJYW01056728.1:254762-266460 GCA_006410735.1 Raphicerus campestris
AAGTTGGGGGTGAGCCCGTGAGTCTGGGGGTGACCCTGTGAGGCTGGGGTGAGCATGTGAGGCTGGGGGTGAACCTGTGAGGCTGGGGTGAGCCCGTGAGTCTGGGGTGAGCCCGTGAGGCTGGGGGTGAACCTGTGAGTCTGGGAGTGAACCTGTGAATTTGGAGATTAGTGCGTGAGGTGGGGGGTGAGCCTGTGAAGCTGGGGGTGACTCTGTGAGGTTGGGGTGAGTGTGTGAGGCTGGGGGTGAACCTGTGAGGCTGGGGTGAGCCCGTGAAGCTGGGGGTGAGCCCGTGAGGCTGGGGTGAGCGTGTGAGGCTGGGGTGAGCCCGTGAGGCTGCGGTGAGCCCGTGAGGCTGGGGTGTGTGAGGCTGGGGTGGGCCCGTGAGTCTGGGGTGAGCGTGTGAGGCTGGGGGTGGCCCCGTGAGGCTGGGGTGAGCCCGGGACACTGGGGCCTCTCACCGTGGCCTCCGAGTCGCCGTGGACAGCGGGTGCTGCGTCCCTGGTGCGCACGCGTCTCCTCTGGTGAAGTGCTCGCTTAGGCAGCTTCCCCGTTTTTGTGTGGGGCTGCGCTTCCATAATCAGGGTTTAGTCAGTTGCACACCCACGCTTGCAGAGCGCCTTCCTCGCCGCACGTGAGCTTCCTCTGCTCGCGACGAGTGGGGGCTGCTGTAGGGCGGTGAGCTGTGGCGGCGGCTCTCGGCTCCAGAGTCCGGGTTAAGGAGCTGTGCGCACGGGCTTAGCTGCTCCGCGGTGCCTTCCCAGACCGGGGATCCCCTCACGTCTCCTTCAGTGGCAGGCGGGTTCGTAATCACAGGGCCACCAGGGACGTCCCTCACCATTAGGCTCTGAGAGGTCTGCGGGGCGCCCCTGGGGGTTCCGAGGTAAAGAATCCACCTGCCGATGCTGCAGACACGGATTTGATCCCTGATCCAGGAAGACCCCATGTGGCGCGGAGAAACCATGCTCACGCTCCCCGCACTGAGCCTGTGCTCCAGAGCATGGGAGCTGTGACCGCAGCCCACGCCGCAGCTGCTGAGGCCCGAGTGCCGGGCCTGTGCTCACGCCGGGAGAGGCCCCCGCGGCCTGCGAGAGGCAGCGCCCGCTCTCCCGGCTGGAGGAAGCCGGGGGCTACGGAGGCCCTGCACTGGCAACAGTAAATGAACAAAGTTACTTTTAGAAACAGTTCCTTGCTTCCTTGGGGCTCACATCCCTCGCAGACTTGTGCTCAGGGGCTGGCAGCGGGTTCTCCCAGCAGGTGGCCTGCCTGCCCGGCCTCTTAGCAGCAGCGGCTGAGGAGGGAGAGGGCGCCTGGGGGCCGCTGACTCAGCTCCCCGGGGGCGTGCGGGGCTGGCGCTGGGGCCTCTGCCGCTGTGGGCAGCCTCCCGAGAGGACGCTGGGCCCGGGTTCCCGCCGTCACTTCCTTCACGGATGAAAGGCTGCCGCGTGGTCTGTGCACGTCAGGACGAGCGGGCGTCCCTCCCCGTGGGCGTCTCTCCCCTGCACCCTCGGGCACGGACTCCTCCGTGCTGCCGCAGAGGCTGCTCAGGCCTCCCTGCCCTGGCGTCGGTCTGGCTGAGTTTTCTCTGCTCCCGGAGGTGCTGCTTCTGACGGAACCCGCCGCCCTCACCTTGGCAGTCTGCACAGGAGGCGCGTTCCTTCTTTGCTGATAGTTCTGGGTGATTTGATGGCTGTGGGGCTTGTTGGAGGTGTTTGTCTGTTTGTTTCTTATGCTTGGAATTTACTGAGATTCTGGGGCATGTGAGTTCACTTCTATAAAAATCTACTTTGGACAGTTTGGGCCACAGTTTCCCCACATGTCTTCTGTTCTCCCTCCTCTTTTAAGGACCTAGTGCTCCGATCGACCTGGCCCGTGGCTCCCTGATGCCCTTCCACATTTTCGGGTTCTTTCTTCTCTGTGTGTCCCACTGTGGACGGTTTTTATCGCTCTGCCTTTCAAACTCACTCATCTTTTTTCTGAGAGGTCTCATCTGCTGTGAGTCTCAGTCAGTGAGTTTTAGACCCTGTACTATTTTTCTCTAGAGCTGAGAGGTAGGTCTTTTGCAGACCTATATGTCTCTACTTAACTTTTCAAAAGTATAGAACACACACAGTTTTATATCCTTACCTGATAACTCGAGTGACTGTCAGAGTTTGTCATTTCTGATTTACTGATATTTCCCTTTATTATGGACCACATTTCCTGCTCTCTTATTTGCCAGTAGCATTTGACTTGATGGTATCCTTCAGCATCAACCCAGAGGTCGGGCCTGCCCTTGCTGTGAGCCCAGTGGTTGGGTCCAGGACCCCAGCAGCAGAGCCGTAGGGGCGGAGGTTGCCTGCCAGCATCACCCCACGCGAGAGCGTCATGGAGACAGACATTTCTGCAGGTGGTGCATGCTTTCCTTGATGTTTTGGCTAAGAACACACATTTAAAAGGAAAGCGTGGGAAACTGTCCTTAAAGCAAACCAGGGCTGGTGACTGAGATGCCTGTGTCCCTGGTTGGCGCCCAGGCGGGGCTGGACCCCCGGGTCCCGTTGGGGGTTCGGGCTGGGCCGTGTCCTGGAGCCCCTCCCCCACCTCCCCGGAGGGAGAGGACGCCCCCTGACCTTTCTCGTTGAATGGTGTGTGCCACGCTAGGAGGAAGTTGTCCGGCTTCAGCTGGGAGCAGCCTTCCAGGGTGGCTGGGTCTGCCCGCTGCTCCGGGAGCTTCTCCAGGACGTCCACATAGCGCCGCACCATCTCACGGTAGAGGTCGTCCAGGCACCAGAAGTCTGGGGAGGAAGGAGGGGATCAGATGAGCCCCAGCGCGCGGCTCGCCCCCGACAGGAGGCAGGCCCTGGGACCGGCTCCCTGACCGCAGATGGAGTGCGCTTTGGATTTCATCTCATTTCAGAGGCTGCAGTTTCTCACTGTTACACGCGAGAATCGAGGAAGACCTGGGGTCTTCATGCACGGCTGATGGCTCTGTCCACGAGGGGCCTGCTAGCCCGACACCCGCCTGCTCCACGGCCCTCAGGGTCCCCCATTCAGGGTGCCCAGAGCCGCCCTCCCAGCCCAGCTGCCCGCTCCCCACTCCAGCCAAGCAGCCGCACTCCCCGCTCCCACCGTCCCCATCAACCCCGCCGTGACCCCGCGGGAAGGCGGTCTGGGGGCGTGACCTTGGAGACCTCAGGGTGCCAGTATGGGGTGCCAGGCACAGAGGGCTTGCTGACCGGGGTCTGGATGGCCTTGTGTGCCCACCGCACAGTCAGGCCCCCGTCTGCCTGCTGTAGGCTCAACGAGGGGTCGTGAATGGGTATTGGTCACAACTGGGTGTTTCTGCCAGTGAGTCCACAGTGTGGTGGGCAGAGGCCACACGCCCTCGAGCTGGGGCCCGGGGCCCTGGTCACGTGAGAGTGGATGGGCTGGAGCAGGCAGAGGGTGGGCCTGCCAGCGAGGCTGGCGGCTCCGGGCCCTGTCCGTGCAGGGCTGCGTGCAGCCCTCCTGGCGAAGCCCGTCTCTGGGGGGCGTGTGGGTGGAGAAGGGCCCCGCCCCTCTCCTGCCCACCCTGGGCACAGAGCCAGAGGCAGAGCGCGGCTGGCAGGAACCCAGGAAACCCGGCCCGGCGGGCGGGGAAGGCAGACGCCCGAGCCCTGGCAGGGTCGCTTCCGGCCCTGGAGGGTGGGGAAGGCAGACGCTCCACCCCCACCTCTCAGCAGCGGGGCAGAGGCCTGGTGCCATCTGGCCACTGTTCTGACTCTGGGCCAGGGCGTGTTGCCCCGGTTCTGAGCTGGGCGGGGGTGTGGCAGGGTCCCGGCTGGTGGGCGTGAGTCTCGTCTGGCCTGTGGACAGTGACGCCAAGCGACACTGGGTAACCCTGGCAACGTTGGGTGGCAGCAGGTGGTGCTGGGGGACCCTGGCTGGGGAGGGGCAAGGCCAGGGTGTCTGCCGCCTCCTCTACCTTCCAGTCCAGGGTGAATAAGCTTGGCCCTTCCGGGTCCCCTAAAATGGGTCATTTTATTCTGGAATCACATTCTTTTTCAAGAGACCAAAGTTCTTTAAAAGCGAAACGGCAGCAAAATCCCGGGAGCTGATCCCGAATTCAGAGCCGCAGAGCCTTGCACCCTCTAGCCCTTGCTCTTCTGCGTGCTGACGTGGCCACTGAACTCACCTCTGTCTCCCCCGCCCGACAGATCCACCTACAAAGCCCCCTGTGAGCCTCTCAGCTGAAGTCATGACAGAGAGAAGGCAGCAGACCCATGTGGATCCCTCGGTAACACCAACGTTTCGAACACCACCGCAGGCAGCACGGGGGAGAGGATCGTGGGGCAGGGACCGCTCTCCGCACTGTGGGGCCCGCCCACCCTGCCGGGCCCTGGACGCCCCGCCCCGCTCAGTGCCCGCTTCTGTTCAGCACTGCCCATCTCAGAGGCATGGCAGAGCGGGCACGGCGGAGCGGGCATGGCCGGGCGCACCTGCCGCTCTGCAGGGCCCAGCCCACGGCCACACGCCTGGGGTGGCGAGCCCCACCTGCCTTTGCAAATCCCATGAAGAGCCGCGGTCTGCCGGGCCCCTGGGACAGCGCAGGTCCTGCCCCCCCGCCATCCCGGGTTGGGTCAGGGCTGCAGAGGCAGGCCAAGGCCAACCAGCTTCTGTCTGCACTTGCTGGGCGGCGCTGGGCCGAGGACGCAGCTCCTCTGCGTCAGTTCCTCTATCTGTAATCCGCCGTAATAAAGTCGATCTGAAGGGTGGCATGAGGATGTAGTGATAACACCCACGGAGAGAGAGGCCCACAGTCAGGGTTTTCTGGCGCCGTGACGCGCGGGACACAGTCTGTCCGCTCAGTCGTGTCCGACTCTGTGACCCCACGGACGGCAGCACGCCAGGCCGCCGTCCACCACCAGCTCCTGGAGCTCGCTCAAACCCATGTCCATTGAGTCGGTGATGCCATCCAACCATCTCATCCTCTGTCGCCCTCTTCTCCTCCTGCCCTCAGTCTTTCCCAGCATCAGGGTCTTTTCAAATGAGTCAGTTCTTCACATCAGGTGGCCAAAGTCTTGGAGTTTCAGCTTCAGCATCAGTCCTTCCAATGAACATCCAGGACTGATCTCCTTCAGAATGGACTAGTTGGATCTCCTTGCAGTCCAAGGGACTCTCAGGAGTCTTCTCCAACACCACAGTTGAAAAGCATCAATTCTTCAGAGCTCAGCTTTATTTATAGTCCAACTCTCACATCCATACATGATGACTGGAAAAACCATAGCCTTGACCAGATGGACCTTTGTCGGCAAGATAATGTCTCTGCTTTTTAATATGCTGTCTAGGTTGGTCATAGCTTTCCTTCCAAGGAGCAAGTGTCTTAATTTCATGGCTGCAGTCACCATCTGCAGTGATTTTGGAGCCCCCCAAATAAAGTCTCTCACTGGTTCCATTGTTTCCCCACCTATTTGCCGTGCCCCTTACACAAGCTACAGTTTCTTATTAAAGGAAAAACTTGGGCTGTTTGAAAACTAAATTTAGGTGCTTAGAGGGTGAAGTACATTCTGTGGGCGCAGCCTTGCCTGAGCGCATCAGGGTCATCCTTGGGCCAGAGGGCATGCGTACAGAGGTGCCCGCGCCCATCAGAACTGGGCCTGCGACCAGTGTGCTCTGGATCCACATGCCTCACCCGGGCGGATTCCGCCCTATTCCTGCCAAGGGGATGTGACTTGCTGCAACCTGGGGGAGCACGTTCCCGACAGGAGCCATGCCGGGGAGTCCTGGGGCCACAGTGCAGGCTGGAGACATGCCAGGGACGCTGCCAGGCGGGCACCCCAGGAGGGCCGGGGACGGGGCACGGAGGGGCCTGGGGCCTGCCCAGAGACGGCCCGGAAGCCTCACAGTTGCTCCCCACCCCCGGATCTCGGAGTCTGCAGACTCAGAAGGACGGCTTGTCATGTCAACCTGCTGTGACACTATCTTATCTGAGGCTCAGTTCTCCGCCTGCTATTTGGAGCAGACGGCATTCCTGTGCCGTGACATCCGAGCTAAACCTGGCTCCCGCGCGGCTGGCGGGTGAGCACTCAGTGACACACACGTTCCAGCCACTCGGAGCTGCCTCAGGTTCTAATTCTGCAGCGACGCGCCCACCTTCTGACAGGTTTTCAACAGCGATTGCGAGGGACTGTGCCCCACCCAGACAGCCGCTGCTTTTCTGAAATTCAGTAAAAACGTGCTCCTGAAATCAACCTGCTACTTAAGGAAACTGTTTCCCCCAAATCCAACCAACTTCACGGCATTTTCTTAGGGTAACTGAGGACCTGCAACTCTCCAGCTAAGCCCTGTTTTGGCAGACGGCATTTTAACCACCATTCATCGGGATTTAGAAACAGTTCCCCCCAAATATCATCTCAATCCGCCCAACTGCAAACTGGCTTATTATTTTATATATATTTTTAAATAAATTCAGAAACAAGCTAACTCTTCACAGTTAGAAATTGAGGTTTCCTCCCAAATGGGCGCAAAGTGAGCCCTCTGATTACATTTAACTCTGAATACACAGGCTTTGCTGAGTGAATGTTTATAAACACAGTGGGAAGTCTTGGCTTAAGAGCCCGAGTCTGCAGGTGAGCAGAGTAAAGTGACACGGTCGCCCAAGAGGCTGTCTCGGAACGCAGCGGAGGCGCACCCCGTCTGCCGGGATCCCATGTGCCGAGCAACCGCCGGGCTCTGGGCCCCTCACCTCAGGACCTCCCCCCGCCCCTGCCCCCAGGGCAGAGCCTCACCTGTGACGAGGGCCCCCGCCGTGGACATGTGCATGACAGTGTTGTCGCTCACCGGCCACATCTCCGGCGAGAGCACGAGGTGGTCCAGCCCACCTCCCTTCCCCATCTCCTCCTGGACCCTGGCGCCCGAGCCGCTGTTCACCCTGGCGGCGTGCCCGAACCCCAGCGCGTCCCCGACGGCCCCCAGCAGCATCGCGGCCTGGAACTTCTCCATGTCTGCCCCCGGCTGCGGGCGGCCGCCGCGCTGCTCTGCCTTCAGTCGGCCCCGCTGACCTCCGGGCTGCTCATTGTGCTGTCAGCAGCCTCCCCAAGTGGCAGGCACTCCTCTGTCTCTGCAGGTGGCACCAATGAGAACACTGTCTGGACTGCAGCTCAGAGCCTCCCCCAGCCACGTGGGGTGGCAGCGTCTGTCCACAGGGTCAGGACTGAGCTGGCTCTCCCGAGGAGGTGTCTGCGGCTCAGAACAGCCCTGGGCGGGTGAGGCCACCACTCTGGGGAAGTCTGCCCAGTGACCTAGAGGACGCACTCACATTTCTTGAGCTCTGGTGTGGAAGCCCCACACCCAGGCTCAATCCAGTCAGTCACACAGCATGCGTCAGCCTCCCGCGGCCAGGCTGAGACCCCCGAGTCCCGGCCCTCTGCCCCTGTGACCCTCAGCCCAGGCCTCCACCCGTCCGCCTTGTCCCTGCGTCTTTGCGTTTCCTGGACTCGCAATCACAGGGGTCGCCCTCAGCAGCCTACGCCTGTCTCCTGCACCTAGCACCCTGCTGGGACTCAGCTGTCGCGCGGCTCTGGTTTCTGGAGGCGTGTACTGTGGAGTGTGCTGAGGGCAGAAACCCGCCACGCGGGGAGGAAGCAGCAGGTGGAGCTGCGGTGGCCTGGCATCCCCCAGCCCAGCGCGCCGGTGCCTCCCTGACAGGCACAGGCCATTCCGTGCGGGGCGGGGCGCAGGGCCCCCACCCTTGTTCCACAGAAAGAGTGTTCATGGCGGTGCCGAGGCCAGGGAGTTCCAGGTGTAAACCAGGCGTCTGGACCTGAAGCCCAGGGTCAGAAAAGCCGCCATCTCTGTTCCCAGGCCCCTGATTCCACAGGACCCGGTCCTACGTCAGACCAGGGCACCAGGACGTGAGGAACACATCTGATAGAGTTTCAGTAACAGCAAGATGCTGAAATGCTAAGATCCTAAGATGCTGAGATGCTAAGATCCTAAGATGATAAGGTGCTAAGATGCTAAGATGATAAGGTGCCCGTAAGTGAGGTGGCCTCTTCGCAGCCTGTGTTGAGAGTGAGGCTCTGGAACATGACTCCAGCTGGCACGGTTCTGGGAGACCCTGAAGTCAGGGGCCTCACAATGAGTGCCATCGGGTTGCCGGGCACGCAAGCTCCCTCCCTGAGGGCAGCTCTCTGCCAGCTGCCTGCCATGGGGAGAAGTGCACCGCTGGGCAGAAACACTCGTGGCTGAGGCGTAGGCACCGTTCTCAGAGGTGCTCAGGGCAACTGCATACCGTTTGGCCGGCGTGAGCGAGAGGACACGGGGAGGTGAGCCCAGGCCGTGTGCCGTGAGCGTGGAGGTGGCCGCTCCGCAGAGCCAGGAGCCAGAGACGTGCGAAAGCGCCCCGTGAGCTCCGGAGCGGCACGCGTGGTGGCACCGCCACAGCAGGGGGCGGTCTGCTCCACCGGGAGTCTCGGGGGCGCGGGGCGGCCACCTCGCTCACCTCGCTCTGGTGGGTCTGCATGTCTCTGGTGTGTGTGCACTGTGCGTGGCAGCGGGCCAGGCGGGCGCACGGTGCTTATCAGCCAAAGGAACGCCCGTGCACCCTGAGGCTCCTGTGTGTCCTGAGATCTGTAACTGCCCACCTGAAGCAGGCATGCTCAGCAGGGGCCGCCTGACACCGAGAAAGGAGAGGAGAGGGTTCAGGCCATGCGCGTGGCACGCGACTCTGTCAGAAGGCGGCAGGCCAGACACAGCTGGGAGGCCCCGGGTGTGGCGGCTGCTCCCGACACGGGCGGAGGACACCCAGCGCACAGCGTCCACGCGTCCGGGGCAGAGCGGAAAGCCACCACGGCCCGCGAGAAGCACTTCAGTGTTTCCACGTGCTCAGCACTTCCACAGCACGCCCGACGGGAAAGCGCATGACAGAAGGACGGACACCGGTGTGTGTGAGAGACGGTCCCGTCACTGAGCTCTCGTGTCTGCTGATGAACAGGAAGGCCCGCGTGCAGGCTGCCTTTCCCACACAGCCTCAGGCCTCAGGACGAAGCTGCGCCGCAGGCCTCGTGACCCCGCAGGCCTCGTGACCCCGCAGGCCTGAGTTCCGCAGCCTCTCTGAATGGAGCTCTTACACGTCAGAACCCACAGCCCCTCGAAGGACCCTGAGCAGCTGTTGAGGCTTCCGTTAAAGCTCTAAGAACCCCAGGCCTGTGGGCAGAGGTTGTCTGTGCTTTCTTTGCGGCCAGAGCAGTGGCGCTGGGAGAGGCTGGCAACTTCCGGGCCCTGCACCTCGAGAGGGGCTGAGCCCCCACCACACACTGCCCGCCTGGCTGGGTCTCCAGGACTCAGGTCTGAGCGGCTCATACTTCAGGAAGCCAGACTAAGCTGCACATTTTAGGCACACGTTCTGCAAACCGGAGGGCACTCCCCTCTCCCGTGAACTGCCCCAGTTTCTATCTCATAAGTGGGGCTGTGGCAGGGCTAAGGGGGGGTCCGTGACGTGATCGTCCGCGTTCAAGGTGTGGCCCACCCAGCGCTTCTCAAACTGCCACACGAAGCCACTTCCACGATGGGCAGGCGGGTCGCGGCGGCCACCTGAACAGCACGCGGGACAGCCGCCCTCCCAGCGCCCCAGCTGGGCGTGACCCCCAGGAAGGGAAGGAGGTGGCGGGGCCACGCTGGAGGCCAGCGGCCCAGGGCGCCAACACTCCGATCCACATGTGTGTGACACGGTTTCCGGTTTGTGGCTTTCGGGGGACAACCGCCTGTGTCTTAGCTTCCGGATGTGGCCGCACGTGAAGGGCAGGAGGGTGGACAGCACGTGCTCACACTGCAGACGGTAGAGAGGAGCCAACAGCTGATTTTTAAATTTAAATTTATCACAAAAGCGATAACTTCTCACAGAAAAATATCCTTTTAAATGTGATAAAATACATTTTAAAAGGCATACTTGCATACTTTGAGAAGCTTCTTAGGAAGCTGAACTGACGCTATTAGCAGTAAACAGACCCGCTGACTCGCACACAGTTTATAGTTGCTGTGCAAACCTCAACAGCCCGGCGACCTGTAAAACCATTCCCATGATCATCCAGAGAAAACAGAGCTGGTAAATCTGGATAATTCAGAAACCTATGTCTTCATCCTGGCACCAACCCTAAAGGCCTCGCGTCTACGACTGTCTTCTCAGCACACGCGTCCAGCCGCCTGACCGGCGGTTTCTCAGGTGTGGTTCCCGGACAGCCAGTGGGTGTGAGCGTGCAGGGCTCGCCGGGATCTGAAGGTCAGAGGCTGCTGACAGGCTCAGCCCCTCCACAGTCACGCGGAGGGCTCCTACAGCAGGGCTAGAGCCCCGCCTCCAGGCACCCAGCCGCGATCACGGAGGGTCTCCGTGTGGCGCCAGTAGTCAGCGGTGTCTTCTCTAAGCAGCGGGAGCGGGTCTCCAGGCTCACGACTGGTCAGGAAGAAATGGGCAACAGGCACAGCTGGCCAGCATCTCTTGCAGGACGTGGTTCCCGTTCATCTAAATCCAACTCAATTTTCTGCCGAGACATGACGGCCTTTACCACCTGTGACCACTGGCCGTGCGTATTCTACGAAATCATCTATGAGAACAGGCCATGCTCCTAAAGGAAAGAGAAAGGTTTGAAAAAAATCAGCATTTTGGAATAACGTTTTTCATAGTCAAAGGATTTTTCTCACAATCCAACATTTATATCTCAAGAACTCAAATGATTTTAAACTTCTACACATAATGGATCAGCTGAAATTACCCAGCTCGGCTCTGGCCAGCCGAGAGCGGCAGGCGCTGTGTGCTGGCGTGCGCGCGTCTGTGGGCGGCGCCCACCGCCAGCCCCGCTGAGCGTGTCTGGGGTCAAGTCCGCGCTGAGCAGAGGGGCTGGGGGTGGACGTTCTTTCTGAGCGGGCCGCGCCCGCAGTGCAGCAGGTGGGAGGAGCTCCCTGAGCCCTGAAACGTCTGGGGTGGGGCCACTGCGGGGGTGATGGTGCTCGGGTGAGTGAGCACAGGCTGGAACCCTCCGTGCACTTCGGCGGCATGATGGAACGACTGCTGGCCACGCTGGGGTCGGCACGCTGGGGTCGGCGGCCCCGCCACCATCCTGCTCGTGGTCCCGCCTTGGGGCCTCTGCACACCCACCTCGAGAGCTTCAGCTCAGAAGGGGTCCTCCCGACTTTAAATGTGAGCGGTATTTTCTCTTGTGGGATTTACAGGATGTAATAAGTGAGTACTAGTCACTTCATCACTCCCACCGGGGTCGGGCAGGGGTCAACGGGGACCCACTTGCCCACCGGCCATCCCCTGAGGTCTGTGGACTTCGCCTACCTTCTTCATCATAGTTGGACATGTCATCTGCGATCACGTTTCCAAAGTCTAGAAGAAGGTTCCAAGTGTCCCTTGGGATTGATCTTTTGTGATGCTCCTAAAACACAAGAGGAAAAACCAGTGGGCGCTGGCTCAGATGGTGCTCTCAGCCCGGTGTCCTCAGGACATGATGTGACCTGGTGTAAGGACCAGACCAGCACAGTCAGAAGCTGATGCGGCCGCGGTGCTCTGGGTCGGTGTTAGGAGCTGTGTGACGGCAGTGTGCAGCTGCAGGAAGCAGGCCTATTGACGCACAAAATAGGACAAAGATTACTGGCTTCTATTTCACACAGAAAGGCAGCATTTTTAATCTCTGTGCCCAAGCCTGAAGCCAGCTCAGAAACAACATGGGCCAGCGGCGTC
>SJYW01056728.1:267377-285484 GCA_006410735.1 Raphicerus campestris
CCAAGTGCCCCAACTCCCTGGCCCTCCTGCTGCACGTGCTGGGTCCTTCCCCAGGCTGCTCCTGGAGGGCCACCCCATACCCCTCCACTAGAAGGACTGGTCCTCACAGGGCAGGGGGACCCTGAGCAGGATGGCACAGCCACCTCCCGCGGTCAGGGACGGGCCGGCAGCCTGTACCCTCCCCTTGGCCGCGGTCACCGAGTGGTCTCGCCCCATGAATGCCCTAGGGCGGGGACCGCAGAGACACAGTCTGGAGGCGGCCTCGAGCAGCCCAGCCCGAGCCCACGGGCACCACTTTCTGCAGGAGGCAGAGCGTGGCCGCAAGTGGGCTCCCTGGGACCACAGCTGGGGACACTGGCTCCTCAGGGCCCGCAGACAAGCGATCGGTTATTAGGACAGTAACCGCCCCGGCTGAACCCTGGCATGGGGCCCTGGCAAGCAGGAAGACCCTTACCAACAAGAAGGTGTTCCAAAGATCTAGAAACTTGAACCTTCCGGACAACACCAGATTCCAGTACGCGATAGCCATTTCCAAGTCTGGCAGAAAGAGAGAAAGCACTCATGAGTCCCAGCTCCTTTTAACACAGCACAGTGACCACTTCTTGGCACGCTGGTGTTCACTCAGTAACACTTAGCAGTCTTACCCATGGTTACACGAGGTCTAAGGCTTACAGAAGAGCTCCTGAAGCTGAATCTGACTTGGTACCTGGGGAAAATGGCTTTGAAAAGGATTTGTGTACTAGGAGAGTTGGATGTGTCAATAATTATCCCCTAATAAAAAGCCTCTTGATGAAAGTGAAAGAGGAGAGGGAAAAAGTTGGCTTAAAGCTCAACATTCAAAAAACGAAGATCATGGCACCTGGTCCCATCACTTCATGGGAAATAGATGAGGAAACAGTGGAAACAGTGTCAGACTTTATTTTGGGGGGCTCCAAAATCACTGCAGATGATGATTGCAGCCATGAAATTAAAAGACGCTTACTCCTTGGAAGAAAAGTTATGACCAACCTAGACAGCATATTAAAAAGCAGAGACATTACTTTGCCGACTAAAGTCCATCTAGTCAAGGCTATGGTTTTTCCTGTGGTCATGTATGGATGTGAGAGTTGGACTGTGAAGAAAGCTGAGCCCCAAAGAACTGATGCTTTTAAACTGTGGTGTTGGAAAAGACTCTTGAGAGTTCCTTGGACTGCAAGGAGATCCAACCAGTCCATTCTAAAGGAGATCAGTCCTGGGTGTTCTTTGGAGGGAATGATGCTAAAGCTGAAACTCCAGTACTTTGGTCACCTCATGTGAAGAGCTGACTCATTGGAAAAGACTCTGATGCTGGGAGGGATTGGGGGTAGGAAGAGAAGGGGATGACAGAGGATGAGTGGCTGGATGGTATCACTGACTCAATGGATGTTGAGTTTGAGTGAACTCTAGGAGTTGGTGATGGACAGGGAGGCCTGGTGTGCTGCAATTCATGGGGTTGCAGAGTCGGACATGACTGAGCGACTGAACTGAACTGAATTAATCCATTATGAAGACTGTTTTTCTCATGTACTGGGCTTTCTTGACAGCTGGACCGACCTGGATATGATTAGCTGGATATGAATAACGCATACTATTTATATATACATTTTAAAAAAACAGCCCCACACACTTTCTAAGTGATGAACTACAAGTTAAAAGCTTGTTTAGAAAGGAAGGGACACAGTGCTTTCCAAACAGACCTTCCTTGGCACGGTAAGAACTAAAATGGAATCTGATTCAAAAGTCGATCCCGTAAGTATCATAAAGACTTGGGATTTCTTCAGATAGATCCAAGACACACTAGCATTTCGTTTGGTCACTAGTGAAAGTCAACGTCCTCACTTCCCCTCAGCTGGAAGGTAGCGACAGTTTCACGTCTAAACAGACTGATGCCGTGGGCTGCATCGTGAGACGGGGCACTCACGGACACAGAAGCCACGCGTCAGCGCTGCGGGACAGGGCTCACTCTCTGCTCACTGCAAGGCTAGTATCGGTTTATTTCTGTGTGATTGATACAGCAGAACCTCGGGGGGCTGAGAAGGAAACTTTTTGAAGCTGACAACTTTCAACTAGGTCGGCTAGTGCTCATCACTGTCAGACGATACAAGTCTTGCATGCCCAGAGAATGAAAGCAAAAAGCAGACAAATAAATATTTAAGGCAACAAATGCATTCAATGCAAAATAGTCTACTAAACACCTTCCAAAAGATTTTCATCTAAATCTGGTTTGGCCTGACTTGGACAGAAGTCATAAAAGCTGAAGCTCTGACCTGAGGTTCCCAGGTCAATCATTAGAAATGGATGAGCAAGAAATACGTGAGAGGTAGCCAACTTCAAATAAAATGCCTCTATTTCCCGTGTGTCTAACGTCCACAAGATAACTCAGTCTGAAATAATCTGGGGTCCTAGCAAGAAAGCAGTGGTCAGAAAGCTTGAGGAACGGGCAGGAGAGCAGGCTGGCTGGGCCTTGCCCGAGGGCCCGTGCCCTGCGGAGTCTACCTCCTTATCACCGAGGGAAATCTAGACTCAGCTCCTCTTAGGGAGGGAAAGCCTCACGCTGAGAAACGGAGGCAAGCCTGGGCAAGAGAGAGGAGTAAAGCTTTGTGGCAGACATTAGCTCTGGTCACCTTGGGTCCGTCTGGTCCCAGAAACCCTTCTTATAAAGCTCCCGATGTGCATTGTTGGTAAGCACACAACTCACGGCAGACGCCTGCATTTTCAGAGACCCAGCATCACCTAAGTGAGAATGCTGCGTGCTGTCCCGAAGGACCTGGCCATTTGCAAAACAA
The DNA here is from genome assembly GCA_006410735.1 of Raphicerus campestris. Taxonomy (NCBI): domain Eukaryota; kingdom Metazoa; phylum Chordata; class Mammalia; order Artiodactyla; family Bovidae; genus Raphicerus; species Raphicerus campestris. The sequence goes on from SJYW01056728.1 coordinate 270,182, forward strand.
CGGCAACACTCGAAATGAAGGAACCTGAGAGCTGAGGTCAAGAACAAAGCGTACTCTGCTGACCACAAAAGGAATCATCGGAGCAGCTATTTTCTAATAACCTCTGGAAACCCTGCCTCCTGAGTAAGAAAATGGTTATAAGATGCTCCTAAGAATGGATGCTTTTGAACTGTGATGTTGGAGAAGACTCTTGAGAGTCCCTTGGGTTNGTCTGAAATAATCTGGGGTCCTAGCAAGAAAGCAGTGGTCAGAAAGCTTGAGGAACGGGCAGGAGAGCAGGCTGGCTGGGCCTTGCCCGAGGGTCCGTGCCCTGCGGAGTCTACCTCCTTATCACCGAGGGAAATCTAGACTCAGCTCCTCTTAGGGAGGGAAAGCCTCACGCTGAGAAACGGAGGCAAGCCTGGGCAAGAGAGAGGAGTAAAGCTTTGTGGCAGACATTAGCTCTGGTCACCTTGGGTCCGTCTGGTCCCAGAAACCCTTCTTATAAAGCTCCCGATGTGCATTGTTGGTAAGCACACAACTCACGGCAGACGCCTGCATTTTCAGAGACCCAGCATCACCTAAGTGAGAATGCTGCGTGCTGTCCCGAAGGACCTGGCCATTTGCAAAACAACGGCAACACTCGAAATGAAGGAACCTGAGAGCTGAGGTCAAGAACAAAGCGTACTCTGCTGACCACAAAAGGAATCATCGGAGCAGCTATTTTCTAATAACCTCTGGAAACCCTGCCTCCTGAGTAAGAAAATGGTTATAAGATGCTCCTAAGAATGGATGCTTTTGAACTGTGATGTTGGAGAAGACTCTTGAGAGTCCCTTGGGTTGCAAGGAGGTCCAACCAGTCCATTCTGAAGGAGATCAGCCCTGGGATTTCTTTGGAAGGAATGATGCTGAAGCTGAAACTCCAGTACTTTGGCCACCTCATGAGAAGAGTTGACTCACTGGAAAAGACTCTGATGCTGGGAGGGATTGGGGGCAGGAGGAGAAGGGGACGACAGAGGATGAGATGGCTGGATGGCATCACGGACTCGATGAACACGGTCTGAGTGAACTCTGGGAGATGGTGATGGACAGGGAGGCCTGGGCCTGCTGCGATTCATGGGGTCGCGAAGAATCGGACACAACTGGGCGACTGAACTGAACTGAAGTAAAATTTACGTCTGTGATGCTCCATTTAGAATTAGATCATAAAGAGGACCATTCTGTCAAAAAAGAGTCTTTGGGCTGATGGAAAAATTAGTAATCATGAAACTTTACTTCCTCAAAAATTATGATTTCTCAAAGCCAGCTGATTGTGGACTCGAGCCAGTATAAACCATGCCAAGTACCTCAGATTAAAGCAAAGCTGCAAGGAGCGTCAATCACCTCCTCTACTAGGGGGCTTCCGTAGTGGCTCAGCTGGTAAAGAATCCGCCTGCAATGCAGGAAACCCCAGTTTGATCCCAGGGTCGGGAAGATGCCCTGGAGGAGGGAACGGCTACCCACTCCAGTACTCTGGCCTGGAGAGCTGCATGGACTGAACACTCCGTGGGGTCATGAGGAGTCGGATACGACTGAGCAACGAAGCAGGGCTAGGCTAAGGAATAACCGGCGGGCGGCATGTGCCCCTGTCACTATACACCATAGGCACACAGGTCTGAAGGGGATGAAGCCTTGGCCTGCAGGCTGTTTTCCCATCCCTTTCCACTGCTGTCCACGCTGGTTTAGGAATTATGGGAACACTTGAATCAACCTCTTTAAATTACATTTAACCCTTCAGAAGATAGACAGTGTCGTAAACTTTGGAAACTGTAAAATCAATTGCTCCATCTGGGGTTCACAGCTGTAAAATTACTCTTTTTTTTTTTAAAAATTGAAGTACAGTTGCTTTGGGAGACAGTGAAGGACAGGGAGGCCTGGCGTGCTGCAGTCCATGGAGCTGCAGAGAGTCAGACACGACTGGGCCACTGAGGAACAGCAGCGAGTATCAGGCGCCTGGCGGCCTGTGCCAGACTCTTTCACGGGCAGTGGGGCTCGGCTCTGGGGTTGCTGCCCTCCCACCTCGAGCCTCCCTCCTGCTCCCCATACTCATCCGGCTTTGTATCTTTCTTTAAAAATCCCTCAAAACACCTTCTAAAATAAAGTGTGACGTCTGTGAAGTGTCCAGGTATGTAATAATTTTCCTGAAGAGGCTCCCGTTCCCTTTAATACGATTTTATGTTCTCTCAATGAGTCTCATGGAGCACAGACTCGAAATCAGTAACTGTTTCAATTCTTCAGTGACTGATTTCTGATAAACATCTCATTTGTCTATAGGCATAAAGCAGATAATGATTTTTCTTTTCCTCTCAGTGAAGGAATTACAGGGTGAACGATAAATCTCTCCTTTTCTGCCGCCTGACGCTCAGGCAGAGCTACCTAAGATAGAGGCTGCACACGCCAGGCCCCACGCTGTTACACACGCCGGGCCCACGCCGCTGCACACGCCCACACTGTTACACACGCCGGGCCCCACGCCGCTGCACACGCCGGGCCCCATGCTGCAAAAGTGCTTCAAAATACTTCTCACGCTGAACTTCATGACCAAAGAAAGTAAATTTATAAACTTTAAAACAGGTGATTAACTTGGACTAATTTACAACCTCTTAGAACTTACAGTGGAATTTTAAAGGCACAGCAAGCGCGATGACTTCAGATGGAGCCAGTGCTGTAGATTTCCAGGCAGCTCCCACCTCCCTGGCCTGCAGCCCTGCAGCCTCCTGGCAGGATCACCACCCTGCAGGGGAGCCCCGGTTAGCCAGGGCAGGCGGCGGCCAGCTGCAGCGGGAACGCTGCTGGGCTTCTGAGCTGACCTGCGTGGCACAGAGGGCTGTCCGGCGGAGCCCTGCAGAGCCCTGAGCCAAAGGATCCTACGCCATAAAAATGATGGCTGCTCGCAACCCTGAGTTTGAGGCTCTCTGTGACATGGCAACAGAAATAAACGGATTTTATAGTCCTCAAATAAACCAAAACCTCAAACCGGAAATACAAGCTAAAGAGTTTCTGTATATGGTATATGTGGTATGTACAGAATGTTACACAAGTAACATTTTGGCAAAATCATACATCTCTGAAAGAAGAACAAAAATATAATCCAACACACATCAGAATTAGTTTAAGCGAGTTAACATTAAATCCCCAGCCCAGGTCGAGATTAATGTCACCTGTGCGTGTCTCTAACCCATGAGACAATTACACATCGATAGGGGAGAACGCAGAGCATCTGAAAATTACTCCACATTTAAAATCATATTTTTGGCTCCACAAGTCAGGAGTGACTGCAGGCTGAGGGGCTGGAGCGCGTGGGACTGTCCCAGAGCGAGGGGCGCCCTCAGTGGGGGACCCCAGAGGAGGGGCCCACCTGGAGCCCTGCCGGCCACGCCCATGTGGCCTCTCCAGTGACCGGCGTCTGCAGGCGTACTCACCTAGACCCTTCTGTCCCGGGCTCCTAGCGAAGGTGAAGGTGAACTGGTAAAGAGCCTTGAACTTCACCGCGTCCTTCAGCTCCTGCTCCAGTCTGGGTAGTAGGGCTCTCAGCTGCTCCGTGCTGTCGCACCTGGGACAGGAACAGAGCCTCACGTGGGCGTTGCGGGCAACGGACAGGGCTCCAGCCTCCCCGCGCTCCGGTGCAGCCTGAGGCTGGGGCCTAAGGGCGGAGCTAAGGTCCCTGCTCTGGCTACAAGGGCTAGAAAGGGCCGGCCCCGTTTGTGGTGATAACCCCACGCTCTGTGAGGAAACCAAATCCACTGCTTGATGTGGCACGTGGACTGCATCTTAGTGGAGAGGCCTGTGGTTAAAGAACCCGCCTGCCAGTGCAGGAGACACAGCAGATGCAGGTTCGATCCCTGGGTCGGGAAGACCCCCTGGAGGAGGAGATGGCAGCCCACTCCAGTGTTCCTGCCTGGAGAATCTCATGGACAGAGGAGACTGGCAGGCTATAGCCCATGGGGTTGCAAAGAGTTGGACATAGCTGAAGCGACTTACCACACACACAGAGATGTCACTAAAAGTAAAGAAAAAAGCCCACAGAAACTGCAAGGCTCTCCTCGTCTGTGTGGGCTGGAAAACAGCCAGGGATAAGGCCGGCAGCCGGGGCCCCGCAGAGGCCTGCACCCAGGCGAGATGGAGACGAGGCGGGAAGACCTGGGCCCTCGCTGAGGGCAGAGCTGAGCCAACCTGCATCCTGTACCGTCCGGAGGAGACAGGCAAGAGACAGGCCTGCAGACTCGGGCCAGCGTCCAGGGCATGCTTCATTACAGTGGGCTGGACTTAACACAGGAAAACAACTCTATCACTTTAAAACTGGATTTTCCTCCAAAAAGTCAACAACCTTTAGGAATATTTAAAAGCACTCACTATGGCAGGCTTTAGAACAGCGAAACATAAAGTCTGTTTATTTTGACTGCATGGCAAGGAGGAGGCTGAGAGCTGCACGTCACTGGCCCGCGTGCCTCGGTGTGGGGTGGCCGGTCCGGGCGCGCGTGGAGCCCGGGTCGGGCGGGTGAGCGGCCCCGCCCCTCGCACCCCGCCCTCCTCCTCCCGGCGCAGCCCTGCTCCTCTCGCGCCTGCTCTGCAGCAGTAGCGCCCCCGGCAGCTGACACGGGGACGCCGCGTTCTGCTGCGTCTGGCTTTCGGTGCCAGCGGTGTGCGTGCGAGGCTCACCGCGCGACACGTGGGCTCTGGGCTCCCCTCCGTCGTCTCAGCCCTGCAGCCACACTGAGCAGCGCCGCTGTGCGCCAGGTGAGCATTTTGCTGTTTCTAGTCTTCTGGCCACGAAGAATGTTAAAGGGTCCCGGGTGTGCATCCTGGCACACGAGTGACTGTGTGAGGCAGACGCTCACCCACGATTCCACAGTCCTTGCCACCCGCCCTCCGGGGTGACAGCCCACCGGCGACGCTCGGCAGCTGGCTGTCCTGGAAGCGGCTGGGAGGGCCTAGCTTGTGAGCCCTGGTTTGCACGCCCCCCGCCCCGCCCCGAGCGGGGCTGGGCGCTGCCTGCGTCCTCCCCTGGGCAAGCGCCCTCTGTGAAGGGCGCGTTCGCGCCTCCCGTCCGTCCTCAGCCAGGCGTCTTTTCCTCGTCTCGTGGCGGGGGTGCTCACGCCAGCAGAGCGCCTCTCGGCCCTGGGCCTCCTCCTTCCCCGCGGGGCGCCCCCTGGCGCTATTTCTGGTCGGAAGTTCTGGCTTCGGGGCAGCGCGGTCCACGCACTGGGCTTCTCTGCGCGGGTTGCTCATGACGCGCTGCTGCTGGGCTGCAGGTACCCTCTGCCTGCAGCCTTCGCCCGGAGACCTACTGCTCACTGAACGGACGAGCCGTCTCCACCAAAGCGTCAGCCGCTGAGTCGTGTCCAGCTCTTTGTGATCCCACTGCCTACAGCCCGCCAGGCTCCTCCGTCCAAGGAATTCTCTATGCAAGAGTAATGGAGTGGGTGGCCATTTCCTTCTCCAGGAGATCTTCCCAACCAAGGAACTGAACCTGGGTCTCCTGCACTGCAGGCGAATTCTTTACCATCTGAGCCACCAGGGAAGCCACACTGTCCCACACGATCAGCCAGTTCCCTCAGGATCCTTTCATGAAAAGCCACCCCTCCTCCACATCTCTAAACGGCTACCTCGGCCATAAATCAAGTGTTCTGGAAACACGAGCTTGTCTCCTGGCTCTCCTCCTGCCCCACTCCGTGCACTGCTAATTACTGCAAGTGCCATGTTACACACAGATAAGACAGCCACCCCTCCCTTTTCTGTTACCACAGTAAACTACATTAGTTGACTTTGTGATGTTAAACACATCTTGCATTCCTGGACTACACCAAACTGTCACCACAACTTATCCTAATTTTTGGTTGACTCGTTTTGGAGGGTTGATTTATCGTGCTGAAAATCTGGTTAGGGTTTTTGCATCTTCTGTTCATCATATGCGTCTTTTGATTCTTATGACTGAGAGAGGCTTATAATTTTCCCTTTTCAACATGTCCTTTCTAGGTTTTACTAATGAGGCTATGCTGGCCTCAAAACATGCTAGGAGTGTTCTTTCCTGTACTCTTCTCTGGTGTGAAACTGGTGTTATTCTCTTTATTAAAAGCTGGGTAAGATGTGCCAGTGAACCAACCATGGCCATGAGTTTTCTCCTTGAAAAGATTTAAAATTATGGGTTCTGATCCTCTAAGATTTACGGAACTATGTCTTCACATGCCCATTTCAGTAAGATGTCATTTTTTAAAGAACTGCTGTATTTCATTTTTCAAATTTATAAAGTTGTTCATAATAGAGTCTCATTTTATCTGTAGGGTCTGAGTTTAATCTCCTGTTCTTTTCTCTACTTGCTGAGATGGATGCTTTCCTTACTGAGTTTCAACTTTCTAAAATATGCATCTAAGAAGCTGACTCCCACGTTCTCACACAGTTTCATCACTCAAAATACTAATTTCTGTCGCAACTTCTTTCTGAACCCAGGGGTTATTCCGAGGTACAGTATCCACACAGATCTCCACCTGTCCAGCTATCTTTTTGTTATATCCCTTTCTTAGTTGTATTGTTCTCAGAAAGCACACTGTGTCACTTCGACTCTGGGACATTGCTGCATCTTAGCCTAGGGCCCAGTTTATGTCAATATTCATAAGTGTTCTTTTTGAAAAGAATATGTATTCCTCAACATCAAGGGCAATGTTCTATTTCCTTTTCCGAATTTTCTATTTGCTACTGATTTTTCATCCACTTAGTCTACCAGTTGGTAAGACGTGTGTGAGAAGACGGGAAGATGTATTCCCCGTTGTGCTGGCAGATTTCTATCATTTTCTTTAGAGTTTTAATTTCTGCTTCCAATAAACTATACTGTCCTGGTAAAATAAAACTTTTACCATTAAGAGATGGTCTTCAGGTTTCTCCTGCCTCCACTCTTCCCTCTTTTCCTTGCTCTTTAATTCACTTACACATGACCTTCCCTCCTTGCTGTCTCACTCATCTGCACACTGGTTGGCTTCTCTGTGTCAAAATGTCTCTAGTTGAGACATCATATGAGGTCTTCAGGGAATTCGATCCCAGGTGCTAATGCCATCCTGCCGTGCCTGCCTTGGGCTGGAGCCGGGAGCTCACAGGATGTGTATCCACAGGACTCCAGGGCCTCACATGGCAGAAGTGACCACGGGGACGAGCCTCCCGAGGGTGTCTGGGGCTGACTGGCGCTCCACTTCCAATGTCCTGGCCCTGAACCAGCAGCTCAGGTGGTCTGAGGACACCAGCCTACCACCTTCCCAGGCTGCTGGCCTCCTGAGTAAAGCACCTTTTCTTTTTCCACCAAAAAGAAAAAGAAAAAAAATCTTTCCTTATCTGTAGAATTGCTTTCTGCTTTAAAGCTTGCCTTAACATATTAACAGCCATAGCAGCCTACGTCTGGCTCACGTCCGCATGCTACTTTAGACTCTGTCCCTCAAACTGCTCTGCGCCCTTACATCTCAGTTGTATCTACTGTAAACAGTATATACAGTAGCTGACTTTTAAAAACCCACCTAGCATTTGGTTCACTTACGTTTCATGTAATTATGTAAACGCAACCATTTTTAGGCTTAAATCCTCCATTTTATCATGGGCTTGCTATCTGCCCCCCTGTAAGTTAATTTCTCTTTTGTCCTTTTTTTCTTGGGTTCTTTCAGATTGAATTTTATGTTTTACAGTGATTATAACGTATACAAAGAGAGAACAAATGTTTTTTTTCCCACTGTTTATCTTTTTCATTTTCCCAACAGCATCTTTTGATGCTGTTTTAACTCTGGCCAAGTCCAGCTTACCACTTTTTCCATTTAGGGTTAGTACCTTTTCTGTCTTTTCTGGAAAAGCTTAACCCGAGGTGACAGTTTCTTAATCTGTCTGAAACTTTGGCTTTAGTGTCTTGCACAGGTCTACAGTCCGCCCCAGCTGATTCTCAGGTCTGGTATGAAGGAGGGACTGAGGGTGAGCTTCTTCCTGTTTGCCCAAGTGTGTCAGCAGCATCTGTTGGAAAGACTCTTCTTAGCCCTCACTGAAATAATAAGCATTACAGCCTTGCAGTAGGTGAACAGTATGGGAAGTCCTTACTAACTCATCGGGACTTATTCTAAAGCTACAACAATTAAGAATATGTGGTGCTGGGTTAAAGACAGATAAAAAGACCCAGGGGTGCAGCAGGGGAGACCCACACAGACAATTTTTTGTCTTTAAAAATGTCAAGGTCTTTCATAAAGTTTATTCAGTTTATCTAAGAATCCTCAAGCACCCAAAGAAAAGGTGTAGAATTGACTGTTAAAGGCAGGTATTCTAACCACAGTCAGGAGTCAAGAGCCAGGAGAAGTGTGAGGAGCTCATAACGGAGCAGACACAGAAGCCAGAGTACCTCTGGAGTGTAGCACCATGTAGAGGCAAATAGTCCTTCACGCCCCTAAAAGCACAGGTTATGCTCCACAGCACAGTTCACTAATACGTTCACAAGACTTTTAATATTTTAAACGGTGCTTTCACCTTTAACTGCCCCACGAGGTGTGGAGAAAGAGCAAGCCACTGACCATCACTAACTTGTGACCTTAAATTATATTCTGTAAACTCCAGATAACAGAGTGTGAGATGATCTAAAAACATTTTGGGAAGATTCATGCTCAAAATCTTTAAAATATGTATTTAAAGTTATGATACTTCATAGGCTAATAGGAATTTAAAAATTTTATTTGTATGATGTATGCCTAGACAATGTCTAAGAAATACCATTAATTGTCTCTGTAAAAAGCACATTTCCACAAGCTCCCGTTTTGGGGCGACTCTAACAGGCGGGGTAACTGGCCCAGCGGCCACAGAATGCTCTTTTAGTGGGTTTTCCTGGTTCGAAGACCACTGGAACTTCTAGGCTTTCCCAGGTGCAAAGAGTGTGAGCACATGTGAGGTTACAACATGTTATAAAGATACCTGTTGTTTGGATGGTTTTAAATTGGTTTCATTCAGCTACCTGGAATGTGGTAAGATATTAGAAGTAAAGTCTCACAGAACTTACCATCTTGACAGACTCCTCTTGTTTTAGTGAAAACAAGCACCCTGTCTGCACAGCCTTAGAACATGTTTACTAAGGCTTTCGAGCTCCTTTGGGAGCTAAAAATAAGTGAGTCTAAGCTGTCAGCACTGAGACCTCAGAGTGTCAGCAAGTCGGCAGGCGGCTTCTGCACACCTCATGAGACAGTGCAGGAAGCTTAATGGCTAAGAGCCATTCACTTTACGTGCTTTCATGTACTTCTCTGACTCACCTAATACGGAAGAAACATCTTAAGGTATTAACGAACCTTTTACTCCAACTCTAGGCAGAGCAGTCAGACAAGCCAAAGACAGAACGGCATTTTATTAATGCTTAATGCAGCAACACAACAAATTATACGTTTAGTACACAGTATTATGAAATAAATGGCTGAAAACAAACAAAAACACCTGGATGTTTATGATAACTCAAAACCGGAAGGAAAAAATTAAAAAGGAGAAAGGATAACAAAAGGAATTAACCTGAATAAAAATACTGAACAGAACCTTAACTGGAATTCAAAAGAAAACTAAAGGTTTAATAGTACAAGTGCACAAGAAATTTGTACAATATACAAAGGACATAAATTGATATGAAATTTATAGGTTGCTGAAAAATAACATTGAAAATACTTTCTTTTCTGCAAAAGTTTAAACTGAGACCAGTTTACTTACCCAAGTTCTGTCATGCCGTCTAAAAATTCCTTTTTGCTAAATTCACATTGAGTTGCAGCCCTGAATTTCCACGCTATAACCAAAACTGTGAGACTGGCAGGATCTAGGCTTAAATCATCACAAAACTGTTGAATTCCATCAATTCCAATTTTATTTTCATCTTGTGGGTCTACAGTTAAAATTAAGGGAAAAATAAGTTAAAACCTTGGATATTTTGAGAAGTATTACTAAAATGGGTGGAAAGAAAGTATTTTTAATACATCAATCAATGCACTGCAATTATATGAAAGAAATAGTAACAGATAATAATTAATCCAGAAAATACTCCTATTTTTAAAATCTAGATTTCTGGGTTTTCGGGTGGGGGGAGGAAAATCACTGACACTCCTCTGAAAACGTCATCAGGAATAAAAATTTTGATTTCCCTAAAGTAAAATAAAAATTCAAGTTTATAGAAGTTTAGCTTGCCCAAAGGCAAACTGCTGCAAAAAGCACTGCATGGTGAAGTATTCACAGAAGTTCCAAGTTTTACCACTACCTTGCCATGGCACAAGAAAGATAATGTATTTTTCAAGTGATTTCATTTGTTACAGTGCTAATACCACTGCACAACACCATTTAGTTTATACACCCACATTTAACAGCTGAGAAATTCTGGCTTACCCCTCCCCTAATTTCTAGTTTAGAAATAAAACTAAGGAAGTTAGCAATTTTCCATGGGAGAATCAAACAGTGAAGCCCACTAAAGCGTCAGCAAGAGCACGCCGGCGAGGCCCCGCGAGCTCCCTGGTCTCCGGACCCGCTGCTTCGGGAGGCGCCAGAGCAGGTGGTGGCACTTCACTCGGAGCAAGGCCAAGCGCAGCAGATCTTCACCACACAAGGTCAGACTCCTCAGTGCTCAGCACCACATCCAAGGTACGTCGTCACCCGAGGAGACCACTGGCCCCACCGCTCCAGCAGTCACCAAGGCCCTCCAACTCTACGCTCCCAGGCTGTGCGAGTGGGCTCACAGCACAGAGGGGCTACCACGCCCCGGCTCAAGCCCGTGCTCCTAGTGCGGCACATGGACAGGAGGGCAGGCAACTGGGCCTACCGTGCCCTCACCCATCAGCCGTCCTGACAAACTGCACGTGCGTCACCTCTGATGTGTTACAGTAGCTTGGAAGCACGTGTTCACGTGCACTCATTCTGTAAGGACAGATGCTTGTCATCAGTCTCTGACCATGTATTTATTTTCAGGGCCCAAATCTTGAACTAAAGAATAAAGATAACTTTCATACAAAAATATTTCTGCAAAGGCAGCTGCATATATCTGAATAACTTTAAAAATCTGCAGGGCATAGAACTTATGAAATTAGCTCAGTAATTAACTTAGCCAAAAAATCTAAAGCACACCAAAAACAACGTTCCTTTTTGGAGAACTACAAATACAAACCTGTTTTTTTTAACCACAGAAAGTTTCTGAACTAAGATTAAAAAAAAAAAGGAATGCCATTTTCAGTTGATTTTTAAAATCTAAACAGATTAAAATCATACACAGTATATTTTCAAAAGTAAAGAATGAAAACAATAAACAAACAAGAACTCAAAGTCTAGGGAGTTTGTGTCAATATTTGTTTAAATGAAGATTCGCACTTTCTGCGCTCTATTTCTTTAAGTTTTGGAAACATAAGAGTAACCTTAGAAGCTGCTAGAAAGAAAAAATAAGTCAACTCTTGAGCCACTGCCGCCTTCCCACTGAGCAGACCTGATGCGGCACTCAGACCCCGTGGGGCTGTCTGGGTCTGCAGACTCACCATGCAGACTGGTTTTGCGGCACGACTGTATCTCGATAGGGAAAGCGCCATGCTAAGTGCCGACTTCAATAAAAATAACCACTGTCTCCAACTGACAACACAAGGTCTCTCTGCCAAGAGCTCTTCCAGAAGCTTCTGCCCCTGGCACTGTGGCAGGACTCTGGCACCACCAACCGCGGCGGGCAGGCTGACCTGCGCCTTCTGTCAGAACTACTCGGGCGTGTGGAATAGCTCTCAGGCAGCCTTCTCACCAGGCACCCCTGCCCACGGATATGCGGGGAGAAAGGATTCTCAGAGCGGGCTAGCCCCCGGCCTGGACACCACGCCTCCCACCAGCAGCTCCCACAGCTGACCCGGGCCGCGTGCAGGAGGGCTTGCTGCCCACCAGCCTTTACTCTGTGCGCCTTGCCCACCCCAGCCTTGAGCCTCAGCAGCCTTGTTCCGATTAAACCAGTTAAACCGTGTAGCTGACCGTCAGCAAGGGAGGGGCCTGTGCTCCTAGAGCGAGCGGCACACGGTCGGAGGCCTTGGGACACGGCGCGTGAAGCTCCCAACCGCCACTCCCGCACCCTGGCCGCGCCGCACCTTGGAGCCCTCACCTTTGTACCTGTTATACAGCCGCTCCAGTTTCTTCCTGTCCACAGAGGGTCTCATGGATCCCCTGTGAGCCCGCTCGGGTACTGGGAGCAGCTGTCTGTGGCCAGGCCTGGTGGCTACTCTCTCTGCTCTAAGCAGTGGGCGGCACTTCTCTTGCCAGCCTGAGTAAATGCCATGAACTGGCGGACCTTGTCCTTCTGAGATGATTTAAGCTTGTGCTCTGGGACGCGAAAGCGGCAGGAAAGCCAATGAGGCCGGCCCAGAGAGCCGTCATGGCTCGATCACCAGCACCTACATCGTATCTGGACTTAACGTCTCCTGGGTGACTGGACTGCACTTCAGAACTACAGAAATACAAAGCTTTGCTGCCCATCGGCTGATAAACGCTGGACAGCCTTCTGAAAATTCAAATGACAGCATCTATACAGTAACAAATATGGAGAGTCTAAACTCCCCAAATTAGAAATATCAGTATTCTATGCAAAATACATCTTGATCTTTATCTGGTTCCCTTTGCATGAAGTAGGATGCCGCCTTTTTCCCTCTGAGTCTCAGTGAAATCCCCCTTCATAACACACATGTACCATCTGATGAAGTGAGGCTACAGGGTAACCTGAGGTCTGACCATAACACCACAGCCCACCTGTGGGTCCTCCTCAGCTTCAATTAATTTCAGGCCCTAATGACCAGGAGAGGCCCTTGAGATTTAGAAATATCATTGTTTTAAGCCTTCCTCTGTCTAAAATTAGCAGAGCACTGATGAAAACGCACACACACATGTAACAAAGAATTATGTGAAAAGTAACATAAAAGCTTCAAAAGCAGGCATAAACAGCCTGTGATGGTTAAGCAAAGATACTAATAATGAGAAGTTCATGTTCATGAGACAGAAATAAAACGGAAAAATAGGGCAGAGGCTGTGGGTGGGCAGTAAATAGCAAAAGTGCCCTGTAACCGCACTATATATAGTATATGATGAAACCAAAGAGTATTTTGATGCTTCCAGATGCCGGAATGGTTAAGGTTTTATTTACTGAAGGTAACCTGATGAAAACGACAGCAGAAATGCCAGTGATTCACCAAGGCTGTAATTGAAACAGATGCCCGGGCCCCTCCTGACAGTCTTCCACTGGAGGGGGCACAGGTTTGATCCCTGGTCGGGAGCTAAGATCCCGCACGCTGCACGGTGTGGACAAACTGTCCCCCCAAACAAAACCGGACCCATCTACTAGACGCTAATACTTTATAAAAAAACAGTAATACGGCAAAGGGGAAAACTTTACTTTTAAAAGGATTTATACTCAGTTTTGTTCAAAAAAAGATGACATAGTTTACAGAAGCACACAGAGTAAGTTGTAACTTACAAAAACGTGTAATTGGAAAACAAGATGCAGATGAAGAAATTAGGAGGAGGAAAAAAGACCAAAAAAAGCCAGAGATAAGATACAGACACGCATACCATATATAAGACCTTAGGCTCTGAGCTTCTCAGCTGCCCAACAAAGTCCGGAGGGGACAGTTCATGTCATCACCTTCTTCAGTTCTGGTGCCAGGAGGAGCTGGGCCATTTGGAGGTCATGCCTAAAAGATAAATTAATAAAGGTCCATAGATTGACAGGACCACGGCATACACTTCAAGCTCTGATGGACTTCACTAAGGCTCACCATGCCAAGGAAGTTAAATGATTATCCACGGCTTTTAAGGGAAGTAGGTGGGCTTTCCCTACATTTCATCGTCTTACCCTCTTAAAATGTCCAAATTTTTATTAAAAATGTGGATAATCTAGGGGAAACATCAGGTAAATTCTCTAACCTCTGGAAAAGGTCTCAAGCCTGTTAACTGTGACCTTGTGAAGAACCACTTCTGTGACATCAAGACTGACCATATAGCGAATGAAGATACGCCCTCAAAATGCCCTTCCAGAGACACCGAATACAACAAAATCTCCTCTTAGGGTCGCTTCCAAGGGGCTGACCAGTAAAGGGCGTAGTAAGCTGAGTCACCCTGATGGTTCTGGGTTCAGCAGGTGGGGGGGGGGGCAAGGAGTCAGACCAAGCGCCCCTTCACCCTCCCGCCTGCTCAGAAGGCCAGGCGCCTGCCCACGCAGCCCCTTCCCTTGGGGAGCTGGGGTGCGGTCTCTGCCCCCTGGACCTGCTGGAGCCCTCCCGGCTCTGACCGGATATTCTCCACCTCCTCCTCCGCGGCGGCTCTCCCCACCGGCAGGCTGTGTCCTCAGGCCGCCGCTGGCCCCGCACCTCCCTCCTGGGCCCCTCTCCCGCCCGGAGCCCTCTCCGCAGGGTCCCGCTGCCCGGAGGGCGAGGCTGCCCCAGCGCAGCCGGCCGCGCCCTCTCCCCGGCCGCCTTCCGATTCCTGCGGGCGCCCCGGGCTGCCCCCGCCGCAGCTCCGGACGCCCCCGCCGCACTCGCCGCGGCTGCGCGTCCACCGGCTCGGCGTCTGACGCCGCCACACGGCGGCCGGCCCGGCCCCGACCGCGGAGAAGGGGCTGGGCCCCGGCCCGGGCCGGCCGCAGCTTACCGGACCCGCGCCTGTCTCGTCGGCCCGGGACCCCGCCTGCCGCCCACGGGACCCCTCCCTTAGCGCGCTGCCACGACGCCTCGGAGCACAACCCGAAGGCTCCCGAAGCCCCTCCGTCGCTGCCCCCGCCCCGGTCCTGCCCCCGCCGGCGGCCCCCGCGCCACCGACCCTCGCGCCACAGCGCCCCGGCCCGCGCCGCCCGCGCCGTCCCCGCGGCCTCAGCCCGGACAGCGTCCGCGGACGCAGGACTCCAACTCCCGGCGTGCCCCGCGCCGCCCGGGGGCCGCCGGGATCCAGGCCGCGCTCGGCCTCCGACTCCCGGCGTGCACCGGGCAGCCCCGCCCCGGGCCGGGGACACCGCGCCCCACCTCCTTAAAGGAGCCGCGACGCGCTCTCGGCCGCGTCGGCGCCGAGCGCGTTCGGGAGACGGCGGGCAGAGCGGGCCCTCCGGGCGCCTGACCTGGGCCCCGCCCCTGGGGCGGCCCTGCCCCCTGGGGAGGGATGCGGAGAAGTCACCTCCCTGTCCTCCCCTCCGGAGAACCGGACGCGCCGCGGCCGGAACGTCCGGGTGAGCGCTGCGCGGCGTCCGGCACCGGGCCTCGGTGCGGCCTCTAGTGCGGCCCTCACGGCTCCCTTCTCCTCCCTCCCCGGGGGTCTGGG
>SJYW01056728.1:292146-310825 GCA_006410735.1 Raphicerus campestris
TGCCTGACAGTATATCCTGGAGGCGTCCCTGTCTCTCTCTCTGCGGGATACGTGAATTTGGATGCATCTGGCTGGTTTCAGTGATGTGACGTTGGTCCTTCCTGAAGGTCAAAGGGGCCAATTTTGAGGCGGTCCTGCGGGTGGAGGAGGAGGAGGCCGACTCCCAGCAGAACCTCAGCAGACAGGAGGCGGAGGAGGACCTGGGCCTGAGTATGCTTATCGACTCCCAGAGCAACCAGTACATCCTGGCTCGGCCCCGGGATGCCACCATCCCGAGGGCCGACCACCACCTCGTAAAGGTAGCCTGGCCCCTCCCCGCTCCCATGATCGGATTCACGTGCTCCGGTTCTGCACTTTAAGACCCCCTGGGAGCGAGCCACAGCTCCTCCCTGAACGCTCTGGAGGCCCTTGAGCCAGCCCCCACCTCCTCGCCTCTGACTCCCCGTCAGGGCAGGCGGGGCGCTGTCCCGCACGGCCGGCGGCCCTCCCCCGCTGACTGGCGTCTCTCACCTTGCGCAGGACATCGTCAGCATCGTGGTGCTCTCCCTGCCCTGTGCCTGGCTCTGCACCGCCGTCGGGCTGCCCACCATGTTCGGCTACATTGTCTGTGGCGTGCTGCTGGGCCCCTCCGGGCTCAACAGTATCAAGGTCAGGACAGAAACTGCTGTGCAGGGCCTGCTGAGCTTGAATCCATGAAGGTGGCCATTTCTTATAAAACACATCAGAGATGTTCTTTAGAATTTAGTAGGAAATCGCTAAAGCATAGGAACGTCGTTTTGTTCATTAATGAGTGAGCAAGTTGCCCAGGGAAAGTGTCCCTGTTCATGTCTTTAAAATGACACTTGTTTTAAAGGTTCTCTGGGCAGTAATACATTGGGCTGGATTATTCAGACACTGAAGAGAGCTGAAAATGCTGGATTAAGCACTCTGCACACTGAGAAGCTGAGTGCTACGTGATGATCAGGCCGTGGTGTCGTGCGGCCAGGGGCATATTGGGCGACCCAGGCAGCCCCTCTGGAGGCCGTTCGCCCAGTGGCTCTTCTGGCAGTGAAGAGAGAGTCCCCAGCCTTGTGTCCTCCCAGGAAAGCACAGTGTGGACACGAGGGAAAGAGAAAGCCAGGAAGTGGTATCCTGGCCCCTTGCTGCTGCACCTCTAATGCAGGGCATGGGAGGGCACGCCCATCCCCACCCTGCCCGACACCGCCCTGCGGCCTCACCCACCTCAGCCCAGGCTCCCCCAGACCACACTGGCCAGGCAGGGAGCAGTCCTGACCATGGACAGGTTGCCGGGTGAGAAGGGCCGTGCTGCCAGCCGAGAGCCCAGACGCGGTGGGGAGATGCGCGTGGCTGCCGCCTGGGAGCCTGGTTTCATTCACGACTTGGCTTTTAAGTGCCAGTTTTTGTGTGATGAGGTGGCATAACGGCTGTTGGTGGGAAATCCCCTCCTGTCCTGTTCCACCCTCCCTTTCCAGCACATCTGCCAACAGTAGAGACAGACGTAGTTTCCTTCCGTTTTCTCTTAATAGCAAAGAATTAAGGCTAACAGATCCAACTGGGTACTGTGAAAATTGTTCTTAACGAATTACCTATGCCATGGAAAAATAATGTCCTTACAACAGGTAAAGATGACCAAGATAAAATCCAAGGTCATCCTAGCCAAAAGTGGGAGTGGGTAATGGAGAAAGTGTAACTGTACTTAGCTGCACCCAGTGTTTATCTTTCCTAATAGGGAGCTAACAGACTCTTAGTTTCCAAGTCAAGATGTGCAGGTGTAAGCATGTTACTTTAAAGCCAGGTCGCAGCCCAGTTTTCAAAAGGGGGGAAGATAGTAGCAGTGGGGAAGCATGAAAGGCAGAAGACACAAAAGAAGAGCATACATGTGTCATAACAAATACACGTGGGATAAGCTTCGCTGTGCAAAGACACAGGTTCTCAGGTGGTGTCGGGAAAAAGCATTCGTTAACCAAGGTCGACTCAGAATAATCGGACCAAAGGCTGAGCGTGAAAGGAGGAAGACGCTGGCAGGAGCGGGGGCTGCTGCTGTTCATGGCCTGTGGGCCGCGGACGTGCCCGGCGGGGCTGGGGCGGCCGCTGACTCACCAACACCCAGACTCTAGCTTCACGTGTTCATTAGCAATGGAAAGACCGACAAGCTGGTGGCCACCCTGAAAACCTCAGGCGTGAACGATGCCCATAGCACTGATAAACCGCGTTCTCTCCTGTAGAGCAGGGACACGGGCGAGCGCGCCTGTCCGTCAGGGCCTGTGGGCGTGCCTGTGTGGTCCAGGGGTTCCACACTCCCTCTCACCAGACCCAGGGAGTGTGAGGCTCTTATTAGTTCAGCTTCAGCTTCAGCATCAGTGCCTCCCCGTCCCCAAAGGAAGCCAGTGGGAGGGAGTGACAGAAGTGTAGCGGCAGTTAATGAGCTTGACGACACATGAATTCGTGAGCNAGTGCTACGTGATGATCAGGCCGTGGTGTCGTGCGGCCAGGGGCATATTGGGCGACCCAGGCAGCCCCTCTGGAGGCCGTTCGCCCAGTGGCTCTTCTGGCAGTGAAGAGAGAGTCCCCAGCCTTGTGTCCTCCCAGGAAAGCACAGTGTGGACACGAGGGAAAGAGAAAGCCAGGAAGTGGTATCCTGGCCCCTTGCTGCTGCACCTCTAATGCAGGGCATGGGAGGGCACGCCCATCCCCACCCTGCCCGACACCGCCCTGCGGCCTCACCCACCTCAGCCCAGGCTCCCCCAGACCACACTGGCCAGGCAGGGAGCAGTCCTGACCATGGACAGGTTGCCGGGTGAGAAGGGCCGTGCTGCCAGCCGAGAGCCCAGACGCGGTGGGGAGATGCGCGTGGCTGCCGCCTGGGAGCCTGGTTTCATTCACGACTTGGCTTTTAAGTGCCAGTTTTTGTGTGATGAGGTGGCATAACGGCTGTTGGTGGGAAATCCCCTCCTGTCCTGTTCCACCCTCCCTTTCCAGCACATCTGCCAACAGTAGAGACAGACGTAGTTTCCTTCCGTTTTCTCTTAATAGCAAAGAATTAAGGCTAACAGATCCAACTGGGTACTGTGAAAATTGTTCTTAACGAATTACCTATGCCATGGAAAAATAATGTCCTTACAACAGGTAAAGATGACCAAGATAAAATCCAAGGTCATCCTAGCCAAAAGTGGGAGTGGGTAATGGAGAAAGTGTAACTGTACTTAGCTGCACCCAGTGTTTATCTTTCCTAATAGGGAGCTAACAGACTCTTAGTTTCCAAGTCAAGATGTGCAGGTGTAAGCATGTTACTTTAAAGCCAGGTCGCAGCCCAGTTTTCAAAAGGGGGGAAGATAGTAGCAGTGGGGAAGCATGAAAGGCAGAAGACACAAAAGAAGAGCATACATGTGTCATAACAAATACACGTGGGATAAGCTTCGCTGTGCAAAGACACAGGTTCTCAGGTGGTGTCGGGAAAAAGCATTCGTTAACCAAGGTCGACTCAGAATAATCGGACCAAAGGCTGAGCGTGAAAGGAGGAAGACGCTGGCAGGAGCGGGGGCTGCTGCTGTTCATGGCCTGTGGGCCGCGGACGTGCCCGGCGGGGCTGGGGCGGCCGCTGACTCACCAACACCCAGACTCTAGCTTCACGTGTTCATTAGCAATGGAAAGACCGACAAGCTGGTGGCCACCCTGAAAACCTCAGGCGTGAACGATGCCCATAGCACTGATAAACCGCGTTCTCTCCTGTAGAGCAGGGACACGGGCGAGCGCGCCTGTCCGTCAGGGCCTGTGGGCGTGCCTGTGTGGTCCAGGGGTTCCACACTCCCTCTCACCAGACCCAGGGAGTGTGAGGCTCTTATTAGTTCAGCTTCAGCTTCAGCATCAGTGCCTCCCCGTCCCCAAAGGAAGCCAGTGGGAGGGAGTGACAGAAGTGTAGCGGCAGTTAATGAGCTTGACGACACATGAATTCGTGAGCTGGTTCCTAGAAAATAAATGAAAATATTCCTCCAGCTAATCAAGAAAAAAGGAAGAAAAGTGCCACGCTGAGGAATTCCAGATTTTCTCAGATATGCAGGACGTCTAGAGAGCTCGTTTTTTGTTTGTTTTCATCTTTAAACACTAGGCTTTGGGGGATAGTCCCACTGAGTTGAGACGATTCTGTGAATATCTTAAATACGTTAAGTTACATGGTTTTAAAACGCTCTTGTTTTTCAGTCGATCGTGCAGGTGGAGACGTTAGGAGAATTTGGTGTGTTCTTTACTCTGTTCCTCGTTGGCTTAGAATTTTCCCCAGAGAAGCTGAGAAAGGTGAGTCCACCCGCACGCCTGTGGTGTCCCCTGCAGCTTAACACACTCTGTGCTCAGCGTCCACGTTCGTGGCTTGCCCAGCAGGGTAGAGTATGATGTTATAGTTTGATGTTATTTTTGGAACATAAATTTCAAAAGATGAACTTTTTTTTTAAGCAGAAATACAATGAATCAGTGGAATTAGCTTTTATGTGTCTAACTCCAGACCAGGTCTTAGAAGGGATATATTCAGACTTACTAACTTATGGGTCCCACCAAGAGGGTCCAACTCTGCTAGAGGCTGAAATACCATAGGGATTGAAAATTCAGCGTGTTGCTCTAGGGGAAGCTCCTGGTTCTAATTCCTGAAGGAGTGGCGGATTTTGGCTGAGCTGCTCTGTCACTGTGAGATGAAAGATTCTGAAAGATGAACAGCACACGTTCAGGGCCACGTGTGCCAACAGACGCTGAGTTAGTGGGGGCTGCAGCCCCCCTCGGTGTCTTGGCTTCTAGGACGATTGCTTGGAAAGCTGGCATGGTCCAGAGTGGAAATGGAGTTAGATTAGAAGAAACGAATGAAAAGCCACTCTGTG
This sequence comes from Raphicerus campestris, assembly GCA_006410735.1. Lineage (NCBI taxonomy): Eukaryota > Metazoa > Chordata > Mammalia > Artiodactyla > Bovidae > Raphicerus > Raphicerus campestris. Next base: position 297,009 of record SJYW01056728.1, read on the forward strand.
TTTGAACAGATACACCGCACAGGAGGAAAAAGCCGGTGGGGACATGATGGGGTGGTGATGGGTGCTGCTGAGGCAGGAAGGGCAGCCCCCGGGCCGCTGGGTTTCCGCGTGTGTTCAGCTTACAGACGTTCACAGCAAATGGTGTTGCCGTGAGGGTGGGGGCGTGGCGGGGCAGCGTCCTGTCCCCCGTGTCCCTGGCCTAGCCATCTTGGTCGCCAGTGCCCTGTGAACACCGGGAGGAGGCAGGCGTCCTCTGGCTCGAGAGGGCTGTGATTCTCCTTTCCTGCCCTGAGGTCTTCAGTGTCAAACGAGAGCAGTGTCACCCGCCGTGAATTTCCTGTCTTTGTCGGGATGGCGTTTGTGATGCTCTGGGAGTTTCGCACCTGTTGCTGCGGCCTGAAGCAGGGCTCCCGGGGCAGGTGTGTGTCCTGAGTTGGGGCAGGAGGCTGGCTGGGACTGGCCCCTAGTGGCTGCCTTTGGGTCTGGGGTGAGCTGGGGTCTCTGACAGCCCCTCAGCTCCAACATCCCCAAGCGCCACTGAGCTCTGGCTGCTCCCCGCCTGGCGGCCCTGACCCTTGACCTGCACCAGGGGCACATCTCACTGCTTTGTAGGCAGGCTTGAGGCTCAGCGTGTTGGCTCTGATCTAACGGTTCTCTTGCTGTGTTGGGTACACGTGGGAGATTACTCGTAGGGCCTTGAGGTGTTAGTTAACCGTGCGCAGGCCCCTCTCGAGCCTTGGGTGAATTCTCCCAGACGCCTGATTGGAGGCTGTTCAGAGATGCCTGGCTCTGCGAGCTCCTTCCTGGGCCTTGTGGCTGCGGACACATCTCTGCTCTGTGTTGGATGCCCCGCATCGTGTCGTCTATCCTTAAGCCACCTGGGCCGCCCAGGTTGTGTCCCCACCCCGACGCCCAGGATCATGGACAGGCGCTATTTCCATTAGAAGAGGGGATGTGGGTTCCTCGGCTCCAGCTGTGTTCTGAGGATGGGGTGCATGCGGAGAGGGAGGGGGGCGTGCTTAGTCCTCAGCAGGGCCCAGTGCTCGGGGTCACATGTGAGCAGCCTCGGTTTTCCTGGTGGTGGGCCCTGTGCTTACCGCAGAATCACTGTCGACAGGGCCGGCTGGTTCCTGAGCAGGGGTGCACGTGCTCCTCGGGGCCGTGGGCGCTGAGGCGTGTGTGCACGTGTTCCGAGGTGTGTACGCACATGCTTCTCAGGGCCATGGGTGCCGAGGCGTGTGCGNCTCAGGGCCATGGGCGCCGAGGCGTGTGCGCACGTGTTCCGAGGTGTGTGTGCATGTGCTCCTGGGGCCGTGGGCTCTGAGGTGTGTGCGCACGTGCTCCTCGGGGCCATGGGTGCTGAGGCGTGTGCGCACGTGTTCCGAGGTGTGTGTGCATGTTCTCCTGGGGCCGTGGGCTCTGAGGTGTGTGCGCACGTGCTCCTCGGGGCCATAGGTGCTGAGGTATGTGTGGACGTGTTCCTTGGGGCCGTGGGCTCTGAGGTGTGCACATGTGTGCTCCTCAGGGCCATGGGTGCTGAGGCGTGTGCGCACGTGTTCCAAGGTGTGTGTGCACCTGCTCCTCAGGGCCGTGGGCGCTGAGGTGAGTGTGCACATGCTCTGAGGTGTGTGTGCACGTGCTCCTCGGGGCCATAGGTGCTGAGATATGTGTGGATGTGTTCCTCGGGGCCGTGGGCTCTGAGGTGTGCACATGTGTGTGCTCCTCAGGACCGTGGGTGCTGAGGCGTGTGCGCACGTGTTCTGAGGTATGTGCACATGTGCTCCTGGGGGCCGTGGGTGCTGAGGTGAGTGTGCACGTGCTCTGAGGCGTGGACACACGTGCTCCTCGGGGCTGTGGGCACTGAGGTGTGTGTGCGCCCCTGTGCTCTCCCAGGTGTGGAAGATCTCCCTGCAGGGGCCCTGCTACATGACTTTGCTCATGGTGGCGTTCGGCTTGGTCTGGGGCCACCTTCTGCAGATCAGACCCACCCAGAGCGTCTTCATCTCTACCTGCCTGTCCTTGTCGAGCACACCTCTGGTGTCCAAGTTCCTCGTAGGCAGCGCCCGCAGTGACAAGGAAGGTAGGTGGGCGCGTGTTCCGAGTGATGCTGGAGGTGACTGACTTGAGCCCATGTGCTCAGTGCCATCTTCCCGAGCAGGCGACATCGACTACGGAGCGCTGCTGCTGGGGATGCTGGTGACTCAGGACGTGCAGCTGGGGCTGTTCATCGCCATCCTGCCCACGCTCATCCAGGCGGGAGCTGGTGCTCATGCCAGGTACGCTTTCTGCTGTGCTTTTGTGCAGCGTGTTTTTCTGGCTTCAGATCATTTGTGCATCAAAATACTGCTCAGCACGTTCCCGAGACGTGGGGCGTGAGCAGCACAGGCTGAGGCTGAGTGGTGGCTGCCGCACCCCTGGGCTCAGGCCCGCTCCGTGGCTGCGAGCACTCACTCTATTCCTTCCTTTCTAACCTGTGTGCTTTTTCTTTCCTTCTCTTGCCTTACTGCACTGGCTAGAATTTGCAGTACTTTGTTGATGAAGATAGTAAGAGTAGATGTCCTCGCTTCTTCCTGATCTTAAAGGGAAAGCATCCATTATTTTTTCATTTTGTGTGATGTTAACTGGGATTTTTGTAGTTATTCTTTATCAGTTCCTGGGTTGCTCAGACATTCTGTCTTGAGTGCATGTTGGATTTTGTCAGATGCTTTTTCTGCATCTACTGAGACGATTGTATGGCTTTTCTCCTTTACCCCGTGTATATGGTGGATTACACTGATTAATTTTTGAAAGTTGAACCAGCACTGCATACCTAGAATAAATTCTACTTGGCTATGGTATAAAATTCTTTCTGCATTGCATCATCTAATTTGCTAGTGTTTTGTGGAGGATTTTTGTGTCATGGGAGATACTGGCATGTTGTCTTCTTTTTCGTTCTCTTTATCTGGTTTTGGTATTAGAGTAATACTGGGCTCATGAAATTATTCGGGAGGTGTTCATTGCTCTTCTGTTTGCTATTTTCTGGAAGACATTGCATGAAATTGCTGTTAATTCTTCCTTAGATATTTGGCAGAATTCTCCAGTGAAACCGTCTGGGTCTGGAGAGCTCCTTTTTGAGAGTTGTCTGGAATTAGAAATTCAGTTTGCTTTATAGTTACAGGGCTGCTGGAATTGTCTGTTCATATTGTTGAACTGTGCTAGTTTGGTGTTTTAGGAGTTGGTCTGTTCCATTCAATTGTCAAGTTTATAATTATAGAGTCGCTTGTAGTTCCTTATTTCCCTTTTGATGTCTGTGAGATCTGTAGTGACTTCCCCTGTTTAATTCTTTATTAATCCTTTCTCAGAACCAGCTCTTTGTTTCACTTATTGTTTGTATTTCTGCGGTTTTGCTTTTCATTTCATTGTTTTCTGCCCCCTTAGTAACCCTTCTTTCCTTCCGTTCGCTTTAGGTTCGTCTTGCTCCTCTTTCTCTCGGTTCTTGGTCTGGACTCAGGCTGCTGATCTGGGGCCTTCCTTCTTCTCTGCCGTGAGTGTTTAGTGCTGGACACTTCATCCATAGCACAGTTGGCTGCACTCACTCACACAAACATTTTGAATTTTTATTGTCATTCAGTTAAATGCATTTAGAAGTTTTCCCTCGATGCTTCCTCTTTGCTCTGTGGATTGTTTAGAAGTGTGTTGCTTAATTTCCAAGTGTTTGGTGATTTTCCTGTCATCTTTATTTCATTGATTTCTAGTTTGATTCCACCATGGCAAGAGAATACACACTTTGTATGACTTCAGCTCTCTCTCATTTACTGGAGTTTGTCTTCTGGCCCCAGATGTGATCTGGTCAGTGCTTCAGAGTCGCCTGGAAATGAAATGTGTATCTTTCATCTTCGTTGCGTGCTCACATGCAGCGTTACTCCTGTTTCCTCACGTGTTGTTCAGTCTTCCTGAGTTCTTGCTGTTGTCCGACCGCCTGTTGAGGGAGGTGGTACTGAGGCCTCGGCTGTGACCTGTCTGCCTGCTGCCCCTTCGGTGCCGTCGGCTTCTGCTTTGCGCGTTTGGGGCTTGTTCTTTGCTGCGTCCATATTCAGCGTCGGTTTATTCCTGGTGATTTTTCCTGCTCTGAAGTCCACTGTATCTGATGTTAATATACACAGCCCCTCCTGATTACTTTTTACTCCTGCAGACCACAGTACGTCTTTTCCTTCCTTCAACTCTCACCCTCTTGTCCTGTTGTATCTGAAGCGAGTTTCTTACGGACCACGTTTTGTTGGATGATGTTTTTGTCGTCAGCTGGTGTGTTGAGACCATTTGCGCTTGAGGTGGATGCTGCTACGTGGGCTTGAGTCTTGTGGTTTCATTTTGTTGTCTGAGTTCTCGTCCTCTTCGCTTGCCTTGGGCCCCAGCGGCGCCTGCTCTTCGGGCGTCACAGCGCCCCCTCGTGGCCTTGCTCCCAGCATTTCACCACNGCACGTGCTCCTCGGGGCCATAGGTGCTGAGGTATGTGTGGACGTGTTCCTTGGGGCCGTGGGCTCTGAGGTGTGCACATGTGTGCTCCTCAGGGCCATGGGTGCTGAGGCGTGTGCGCACGTGTTCCAAGGTGTGTGTGCACCTGCTCCTCAGGGCCGTGGGCGCTGAGGTGAGTGTGCACATGCTCTGAGGTGTGTGTGCACGTGCTCCTCGGGGCCATAGGTGCTGAGATATGTGTGGATGTGTTCCTCGGGGCCGTGGGCTCTGAGGTGTGCACATGTGTGTGCTCCTCAGGACCGTGGGTGCTGAGGCGTGTGCGCACGTGTTCCGAGGTGTGTGTGCATGTTCTCCTGGGGCCGTGGGCTCTGAGGTGTGTGCGCACGTGCTCCTCGGGGCCATAGGTGCTGAGGTATGTGTGGACGTGTTCCTTGGGGCCGTGGGCTCTGAGGTGTGCACATGTGTGCTCCTCAGGGCCATGGGTGCTGAGGCGTGTGCGCACGTGTTCCAAGGTGTGTGTGCACCTGCTCCTCAGGGCCGTGGGCGCTGAGGTGAGTGTGCACATGCTCTGAGGTGTGTGTGCACGTGCTCCTCGGGGCCATAGGTGCTGAGATATGTGTGGATGTGTTCCTCGGGGCCGTGGGCTCTGAGGTGTGCACATGTGTGTGCTCCTCAGGACCGTGGGTGCTGAGGCGTGTGCGCACGTGTTCCGAGGTGTGTGTGCATGTTCTCCTGGGGCCGTGGGCTCTGAGGTGTGTGCGCACGTGCTCCTCGGGGCCATAGGTGCTGAGGTATGTGTGGACGTGTTCCTTGGGGCCGTGGGCTCTGAGGTGTGCACATGTGTGCTCCTCAGGGCCATGGGTGCTGAGGCGTGTGCGCACGTGTTCCAAGGTGTGTGTGCACCTGCTCCTCAGGGCCGTGGGCGCTGAGGTGAGTGTGCACATGCTCTGAGGTGTGTGTGCACGTGCTCCTCGGGGCCATAGGTGCTGAGATATGTGTGGATGTGTTCCTCGGGGCCGTGGGCTCTGAGGTGTGCACATGTGTGTGCTCCTCAGGACCGTGGGTGCTGAGGCGTGTGCGCACGTGTTCTGAGGTATGTGCACATGTGCTCCTGGGGGCCGTGGGTGCTGAGGTGAGTGTGCACGTGCTCTGAGGCGTGGACACACGTGCTCCTCGGGGCTGTGGGCACTGAGGTGTGTGTGCGCCCCTGTGCTCTCCCAGGTGTGGAAGATCTCCCTGCAGGGGCCCTGCTACATGACTTTGCTCATGGTGGCGTTCGGCTTGGTCTGGGGCCACCTTCTGCAGATCAGACCCACCCAGAGCGTCTTCATCTCTACCTGCCTGTCCTTGTCGAGCACACCTCTGGTGTCCAAGTTCCTCGTAGGCAGCGCCCGCAGTGACAAGGAAGGTAGGTGGGCGCGTGTTCCGAGTGATGCTGGAGGTGACTGACTTGAGCCCATGTGCTCAGTGCCATCTTCCCGAGCAGGCGACATCGACTACGGAGCGCTGCTGCTGGGGATGCTGGTGACTCAGGACGTGCAGCTGGGGCTGTTCATCGCCATCCTGCCCACGCTCATCCAGGCGGGAGCTGGTGCTCATGCCAGGTACGCTTTCTGCTGTGCTTTTGTGCAGCGTGTTTTTCTGGCTTCAGATCATTTGTGCATCAAAATACTGCTCAGCACGTTCCCGAGACGTGGGGCGTGAGCAGCACAGGCTGAGGCTGAGTGGTGGCTGCCGCACCCCTGGGCTCAGGCCCGCTCCGTGGCTGCGAGCACTCACTCTATTCCTTCCTTTCTAACCTGTGTGCTTTTTCTTTCCTTCTCTTGCCTTACTGCACTGGCTAGAATTTGCAGTACTTTGTTGATGAAGATAGTAAGAGTAGATGTCCTCGCTTCTTCCTGATCTTAAAGGGAAAGCATCCATTATTTTTTCATTTTGTGTGATGTTAACTGGGATTTTTGTAGTTATTCTTTATCAGTTCCTGGGTTGCTCAGACATTCTGTCTTGAGTGCATGTTGGATTTTGTCAGATGCTTTTTCTGCATCTACTGAGACGATTGTATGGCTTTTCTCCTTTACCCCGTGTATATGGTGGATTACACTGATGAATTTTTGAAAGTTGAACCAGCACTGCATACCTAGAATAAATTCTACTTGGCTATGGTATAAAATTCTTTCTGCATTGCATCATCTAATTTGCTAGTGTTTTGTGGAGGATTTTTGTGTCATGGGAGATACTGGCATGTTGTCTTCTTTTTCGTTCTCTTTATCTGGTTTTGGTATTAGAGTAATACTGGGCTCATGAAATTATTCGGGAGGTGTTCATTGCTCTTCTGTTTGCTATTTTCTGGAAGACATTGCATGAAATTGCTGTTAATTCTTCCTTAGATATTTGGCAGAATTCTCCAGTGAAACCGTCTGGGTCTGGAGAGCTCCTTTTTGAGAGTTGTCTGGAATTAGAAATTCAGTTTGCTTTATAGTTACAGGGCTGCTGGAATTGTCTGTTCATATTGTTGAACTGTGCTAGTTTGGTGTTTTAGGAGTTGGTCTGTTCCATTCAATTGTCAAGTTTATAATTATAGAGTCGCTTGTAGTTCCTTATTTCCCTTTTGATGTCTGTGAGATCTGTAGTGACTTCCCCTGTTTAATTCTTTATTAATCCTTTCTCAGAACCAGCTCTTTGTTTCACTTATTGTTTGTATTTCTGCGGTTTTGCTTTTCATTTCATTGTTTTCTGCCCCCTTAGTATCCCTTCTTTCCTTCCGTTCGCTTTAGGTTCGTCTTGCTCCTCTTTCTCTCGGTTCTTGGTCTGGACTCAGGCTGCTGATCTGGGGCCTTCCTTCTTCTCTGCCGTGAGTGTTTAGTGCTGGACACTTCATCCATAGCACAGTTGGCTGCACTCACACAAACATTTTGAATTTTTATTGTCATTCAGTTAAATGCATTTAGAAGTTTTCCCTCGATGCTTCCTCTTTGCTCTGTGGATTGTTTAGAAGTGTGTTGCTTAATTTCCAAGTGTTTGGTGATTTTCCTGTCATCTTTATTTCATTGATTTCTAGTTTGATTCCACCATGGCAAGAGAATACACACTTTGTATGACTTCAGCTCTCTCTCATTTACTGGAGTTTGTCTTCTGGCCCCAGATGTGATCTGGTCAGTGCTTCAGAGTCGCCTGGAAATGAAATGTGTATCTTTCATCTTGTTGCGCACTCACATGCAGCGTTACTCCTGTTTCCTCACGTGTTGTTCAGTCTTCCTGAGTTCTTGCTGTTGTCCGACCGCCTGTTGAGGGAGGTGGTACTGAGGCCTCGGCTGTGACCTGTCTGCCTGCTGCCCCTTCGGTGCCGTCGGCTTCTGCTTTGCGCGTTTGGGGCTTGTTCTTTGCTGCGTCCATATTCAGCGTCGGTTTATTCCTGGTGATTTTTCCTGCTCTGAAGTCCACTGTATCTGATGTTAATATACACAGCCCCTCCTGATTACTTTTTACTCCTGCAGACCACAGTACATCTTTTCCTTCCTTCAACTCTCACCCTCTTGTCCTGTTGTATCTGAAGCGAGTTTCTTACGGACCACGTTTTGTTGGATGATGTTTTTGTCGTCAGCTGGTGTGTTGAGACCATTTGCGCTTGAGGTGGATGCTGCTACGTGGGCTTGAGTCTTGTGGTTTCATTTTGTTGTCTGAGTTCTCGTCCTCTTCGCTTGCCTTGGGCCCCAGCGGCGCCTGCTCTTCGGGCGTCACAGCGCCCCCTCGTGGCCTTGCTCCCAGCATTTCACCACTTCCTGGAGAACGGTCCACGATGTGTGTGAAATGTGGATCCTATTTCCTTCTAGGGCTTTCTCCTCCCCTAGTTTTTAAATGTAATTGTTGTATTTCGTATCTTCTCTACTAATGTTGAGCAACGTTATCTGATGGCTTTTTAAAGTTTTGGTTCAATAGTTAAATAGGATTTTAAAGTTTTCTTTTATTTTTTCACCTTGCCATGCAGCTTACAGGGTGTTAGTTCCCACCTAGGGATTGAGCCTGGGCCTCTGGCAGTGAAAGCTTGGAGTCCCAGCCCCTGGACTGCCAGGGAACTCCCCTGAGACAGGGCTTCTGACGCTCACGAGAAGTATCGCTTCCTGTCTCCCACCCACCCGGCTTTCCTTCTCCCCCCTTCCTCGCAGTCTCCTTGCTGCTGGAGGACCCTGGCCCCTGTCTCCCTGTTAGCCTGCTGCGGGCAGCAGGCTCTCTTGGTTTCCCCATCCCAGCGTCTCCCCGCTTCGTCCTAAGGGCGCCGGTCTGCGGTGGGTGTCTTCCTCCCGGGCCGTGTGTGCGGGCCCCTACCTCTGGCGCCCCAGCGCGGAGCTGGCTCCCTCGGGCCGCGTTTCTCCGGAGCAGTGCACGGCTCCGCTCCGGCTGGTCCTTGTTTTCAGTTTTCAGATGTTGAATTACAGCGTGTCCTGGCGTCTCACTCGGGCTCACGGCGCACACGGCAGACGTCTGTTTCTCGTGGTCCCGAGGCTGGTGTCCTCCCAGACCACTGTCCACTCACGTGTCCCCAGGCGCCGGGAGGTGGGGAGGCTGCGGCGCCCTCTGACCTCTCCTGCGAGGCGGCTAATCCCACTGCTGCCCTGCCCCCTGAGGCCTGCCTCTATGTGGACGCGCTGGGGCCGCAGCCACCGAGCTTGGGAGCCTGTGGCTTTCTCTGGGTCTACTCTGTATGGCTTTCGATTGGCTTCTTGAAGCCAGAGGTTTCCGTCTCCTGCCGAATTGGGGAATTTCAGCCACGGTTTCTCAGGGCCTTTTCCTTGCCCCTCGGCCCTCATTCCAGCGCCCCGCTGTGCCCACACAGCTCTCCTCTTGCCTCGCGGGTGTCTGAGATGCTGCTTCATCAGTCCGTTTCCTGTCTGTCGTTCAGACTGGGTAAATTCTGTCGTTTGTCAAGTCCCCGGCTCCCAGCATCTGTCATTGACTCTGCTCTTCAGCGCATCCAGCCTTGGTTAGTCTGCTGTCTAGTTGTATAATTTCCGTTCGAGTCTGTTTTTTAAACTTCTGTTTCATTGCTGAGATTTTCTGGTTTTTTTTTTTTTTTCTCCCGTTGTTTCAAGAGGATTTTTAATTGCTGTTGAATCATTTTTATGGCAATTGCTCTAAAATCTTTGTCAGATAATTCTAACAGTGACTGGGTCTTGATGTTGGAATCTCACTCAAGTTGTGGGTTTCCTGATTGTTGGAGTTTTGTATCTGATGAGTCACTGATTCTTTACTCATTTTTAAAGCCAGAGGCCCCATCGTGAGGTGTGGTGGGGGTTGTGGGGGGTCATCCTCCTGTTGGGCCCTGCCTGGGGGGGCTCAGACCAGCCTGCCTCATCGCCTATCGGCAGGTGGAAGCATTTCGTATTTTATATATTTGCCTTTCGCCAGATGTTATACTGAGTTTCAGCAATCCAGAAGAGATTCAGATCTCGGCTCCACTGCCAGGTAGCTCTTCCCGGCGGGGAAGGTAGGAAGGGCAGCTGGTTTACTGGGATTCTCGGGTGGAGGCCCCCGGCTCCGCATCAGCCAGCCCCACCGCTCGGGTGAGGTAGCTTCCTGAACATGCTGGGGGTCAGCGTCCTCCCTGGCAGGATGCAGCTGCATGGGGAGTAGCCTGCCTCCTGGATGGTGTGTACAGGTCGCCAGCAGGGGAGACTCACAGCTGTCAGAGCCTGTTTAGCAGGAAGGCAAGCTCACTGGTTTGTCCCTTTGCCCCTAAGTTCTTTAACTGTCAGAAAAGCAGCCTTAGTCACAACCTTATTTCTTCTGGCTACAGATTTTCGGGGTAACTGAACAAAATTCTGGACAGAAAAAGGATTGTAATTTTAGCTGGAGGTCATTTGAGTTCTATTTGGGATGTACAGTAAGTCACTCCCAGGAGAGGTGGGGCCTCCTCCCGAAGCGGAAGCAGGACCGGCGGTGCTGGGCCCCGCAGAGCTTGGCATCACTCGGGGGCAGGGCCCNAGATCCAACCAGTCCATCCTAAAGGAAATCAGTCCTGAATATTCATTGGAAGGACTGATGTTGAAGCAGAAACTCCAATCCTTTGGCCACCTGATATGAATAACTGATTTATTCGAGAAGACCCTGATGCTGGGAAAGATTGAAGGTGGGGGGAGAAGGGGACGACAGAGGATGAGATGGCTGGATGGCATCACTGACTCAATGGACGTGAGTCTGAGTGCGGGAGTTGGTGATGGACAGGGAGGCCTGGTGTGCTGCAGTCCATGGGAGTCACAAAGAGTCGGACACAACTGCAACCTGCCAGGCTCCTCTGTCCATCACCATCTCCTGGAGCTCACTCAAATTCATGTCCATTTAGTTGGTGATGCCATCCAGCCATCTCATCCTCTGTCGCCCCCTTCTCCTCCTGCCCTCAATCTTCCCCAGCATCAGGGTCTTATTTGGGGAGTCGGCTCTTCACATCAGGTGGCCAAAGTATTGGAGCTTCAGTTTCAGCATCAGTCCTTCTAGTGAATATTCAGGACTGATTTCCTTTAGGATGGACTGGTTGGATCTCCTTGCTGTCCAAGGGACTCTCAAGAGTCTTCTCCAACACCACAGCTCAAAAGGGTCAATTCTTTGATGCTCAGCTTTCTTTATGGTCCACCTCTCACATCCATACATGACTACTGGAAAAACCATAGCTTTGACTACATTATCTTTGTTGGCAAAGTAATGTCCCCAGTTTGTAATATGCTACCTAGGTTTGGCATAAGAGACTTCATTGTCCCGCTTTTCTTTTTAGAACGATGTTTAAGTCCTTTCTGCTCATGTTTGCAGTGGGGCGTTGCTGCTTCGGCCTGAGCTTCTCTAGCTGCAGAGTTGGGGCTGTTCTCCACTGTGGCACGTGGGGTTCTCGCTGCACTGGCTTCTCTTGTTGGGGAACAGAAGGTCTCTCGTGCCTGGGCGTCAGCAGCTGTGGTGTGTGGGCTCACTGCTGTGTGGTGTGTCTGATCTTCCCGAGCCAGGGACGGAGCCCTGTGCTGGCAGGCGGGTTCTCATCCACCGAGCTACCCTGGAGGTCCTCAGTGTCCCTCTTCTGATAGTGGATGGAATACCCAGAGAGAAGGTCAACAAGGAGGCAGAGAGCAGGCACAGTGTTGTCTTTTGACCGAAAGGCTCCGCATACGGCTCTTAGCTCCCTGACCAGGGGTCAAGCGTCCCCCACCGCAGTGGAAGCGTGGCGTCCGCCGCTGACAGCCAGGGAGTCCCAAGCTCATTTCCGTTTCTAAGACATCACTGGTGCTGAAGAGAGAGGAGGTCAAGGCTGGAGCAACAGAAGACAGCATCGTCTGCTCCAGCCCTCAGTGAGGAAGGGGCTGGCCGCCAAGGGCGGGAAGCAGGACTCGAGAGAGCTCAGGCCGGCGGCTGGCTTTAATTGCTGAGGACGAGTGAGGTGTTTGACTTTGTCTACATTTCTAGTCTCAGTGGCTGAGTGGACACAGTTCTCCTCCTGAGTGAGCTGGAGCTGGGTGGGGCGGGGCTGGCTTGGGAGCAATGCCACGAGCTCACCATTGGTTGTACCGCATGACATCGTAAAGGTCAGTCATCTTGCCCAGTTTTTTTACTGAGCAGCTGTGCTAGCTAACACTCCCATCAACGGCATACAAAACCGAGATTTTAAACCAAGGTTGCCTCGACGGACTTTGTTTGCTAGTCACAAAATGGAAAAACTAGATGTATAGATGGAGAAAAATTACACCTCAGTCGTGTTGGAGGGTTTACAGTGGGGAGAGGAAAGAATGGATGAGGAGAGTGTCTGGAATGGCATAGATGAAAATTGGAGAAATGTCACACTCAGTTGCTTAGTCATGCCCGATTCTTCATGACCCCATGGACCACCAGCTCTGTCCGTGGGATTTTCCAGGCAAGAGTACTGGAATGGGTTTCCATTCCCTTCTCCAGATGTTTCTCCAGAAATATCATAGATTGGATGAAAAAAAAAACTGAATGTGCCCATTTCCCCCACTGGCTTTGGAACGTGGGTCCCTAGTTCAGACTCTCTCGCCCTCTCTGATGCTCTCTCTCTGGCTCCCCTAGGTCCTGGCCCGTTCTGTCCTGTGTCCTTCTCTTCATTTCTTTCCTTTCAGAGACTTCTCAGCCTGCAAAAACCCCTCAGGTCTTCATTTCCCCAGCAGGCCCCCCCAGCCCCCAGCCGCTCTTCCTGGAGCCCCCAAACCACCGGTTTCCTACCAACCTGCCCCTTGCCTGCCCTTCCATGCCCTCCTCCTTGCCTCCCTTCAGCAGATCTTTGGCAGGGCTTTGCTGCCCTGCTTTATTGAAAATGCTCGGGTAAGTGTCAGCCATCTGCTCGCCAAGCTGAATGGCCTCTCTTCGGCTGACACTGCTATTGTCCCTCCTGTCTGAAACACGTGCTTTCTTGCTTCTGTGGGTCACTCCACCTGGGTCATTAGTGACCACTCTTTATGTTTAGAGGTTGAAGCAGCCAGCGTTCTGGCAGGAATAGAGGGCCATTGTACCGCACTGTCTGCAGAGGTGGGTGTGGGTGGGGCAGGTGGTGAGTACCCGGTGGAGCGTGCCTGGCCTGGGTACCCAGGAGGGGCGGTGGACAGAGAGGGATGTGCACACTCCCGGCGGGCCGGGGAGGAGGAGGACCCGGTGGACCGACCTCTCCCGCCTCCCTCTGTGGCGCGTCCTGGTGGCCGAATCGAGAGACAGGCAGAGCGGCCCGGAGGCGGGGTGGGGATGAGAGGCCCGCCAGCAGGGCGGCGGGGTCATCCTTCCCGGGAGCGCGTCCTCCGCTGGGGCCTGGAGACACCTCCAGAGCTCACCGGCCTGAGGGCACCGCCCAGCCAGTGCAGTCCCGGTGGTCTCACGCCCTGAACGGCCACCCGCCGTGAACCGCCACCCCCGTCTCTGTCACGTTCCTCTGCGGCCCGCGAGGCAACTGTCAGAAATGCTGGCGCGGCCGCCCAGCCCTGTTCTCTGCCCAGCGGCCCAGCCCTCCCTCACCCGCCTTCCAGGTCTCCGCCCGGCGCCCATGGACATGGGCCCGGGGTCTGCCCCGCTGTTCCCCGGGCAGCCGCATTGCCCACTCTCCGCCGCAGGCTCTTGCGCACTGAAGGCTGCTGGTGTCCGAAGCAACTCGCGGTGGTCAGCAAATGTGCCCTCGTCGTCAGTGGCGGGAGGCAGGTGCTGCGTGCCACCAGAGGAGCCCAAGGGCACCACTGCAGGAGCGAGAGTGGGCCGAGGCCCACGGGACGAGGGTTGGGTCTGACTCGGGACCCCGTCCGTGGCTCCTTCCCGCTGGGCGCCCTCTAGACTCCTCCAGCCTCTGAGCAGCGTGCACCCGCACTGCCTCTGCGGCCTTTCTCTGCTGGCGCCGG
>SJYW01056728.1:310904-342697 GCA_006410735.1 Raphicerus campestris
CCTCCTCCTCCCCCCCTCCTCCCCTACCCTACCCCCCACTCTCCTCCCGCCCGGCGGCCCGCGCTCGGAGATGAGCTGCTCCGGCGCGTGCCCGCGTGTGCGCGCGCCGGCTGCGGATGGAGAGGAGGGCCTGGTCCTGGAGGCCGCGGTGCGCGTGCGGGGGAGCTGAGTCAGGGATGTGTGCACATGTGCGCACACGGGGGACAGGGATGGGGGTGCGCGTCCGTGTGTGTGCACCCTGGGGATAGGAACTGGGACGTGCGCACCTGTGCGCACACGGGGACAGAGGCCTGGTGTGTGTGGATGGCCATGCACCTGGGCGTCATGGGCTGGGGGTGTGTACACATATCGTAGGCACTTGGGAAACAGTGGGAGGCGTGCAGATGAGTGTGTATACACACGGGGGCCAGGGATGGGGGTACACTTGCATGTGTGCACAGCCAGGACGAGGGGATAGACACGAGTGTGCACACAGAGGCCAGGAGTCGTGTGTGGGGGGTGGTGTGTATGTGGGCATGCGTGTGCAGATGTGCAAACTTGGAGGAGCAGGCTCGAGTAGCACACAGTGTGTACTCTCGGAGGAGAAAAGGTAGGCTGGGGTTGTGCCCGCAGGCGTGTTTGAGCGGGTGCATATGCGTGTGCACAGGAAGGAGAGGAGGTCGGGTGTGTGCTCGTGTGGATGCTCGGAGGAAACAGTGTGTGCACGCGCAGCGCCCTGTCCGCCGAGTGCTCACCTGTTCCTGCCCAGCCCGAGGCCTCCATGCCCACGCCTGGCCTCTGCCCAGGTTCTGAGTCTTCTGGACGGAAGGGTGTGGGCCTGTTCCTCATTGCCAGGTGGCCTGGGCTGAATGGAGTCTGAGCCCTGGAGACTTGCCCCCAGCGGTTCACCATCGGCAGGGCCAGGGCAGGCGGGGCGTGGGGGCCAAGTCCAGAGTTCATGGGGCACAGAGGGCTTGAGCGTGGGTGCACGCTCAGGTGCTCTCGCCTTACACGCTGCCTGGGACACTTTCACAGTTTAACCACTTTCAACCTGCTTCTCTAGCAAGCCACTCCANCTTTCTCTGCTGGCGCCGGAGGCTCAGCCCTCCCCAACTCCACGTGGGGCTCACGTTGACGTAAGTCCTCTCTTCCTTGCTTGGAACAAACTGCTAGTCGTCTGGGAACATCAGCCCTCTGCCGCTTTCTTTTCAGACCTGGAAGCGCTTGGGCAGACAGAGGGCCCAGAGCCTGCATTTTCTAGCGTCCCTCACGGCCTGGGCGGCCCCCCTAAGCCAGGACTTCATGGTCTGAGTGTGTGCGCCCCTCACAGCTCACCCCCAGCTGGAGTGACCGGCAGGACCCCCCGCTGTGGGGCGGCTCACAGCCCAGAGCACAGCAGCCCTCTCCACCACCTACAGGAGTCTCCTCAGGCGCCTCCCTTCCACCTGGGACCACAAGCAGCCAGCCTCAGGCAGGGGACTGGGCGTCACCGCAGGCGCCCTTCTCTCCTTTCCGCGTTCCGCCCGCCCCGCCGCTCTGTCTTCAGCTGAAGGCAGTCCTTAAGCCTGAGTTCTGAGCCACTCTGAGAGACCCCCCCTTCCCCTGGTGTGCCCTGTCCTCATGAGGTACACACTTTCAGCTCCTGCTTTTCTCTTGTTCCTGTCTTTTATGGGGGCGCAGCCTAGAGTGGAGGGGGAATTACTTCTCCTCCACTGCAGGTGGCATTCGGAGGTGGGGCCTTTGGGGGGAATTAGGTCCTGGGAGCAGCACCCCGCGAACGGGGTTAGTGCCCTGTTAGGAGGGCCGCGCAGCAGCCTTTGCTCGTAAGACAAGGCGGGAGCCATCTGTGAGCCAGGAAGATGGCTCTCACCTGAACCACCCAGGCTGGCACCCTAAGCTTGGACTTCCAGCACGTATAACCGTCAGGAGTAATTTCTGCTGTTTATGAGCCACCAGTCTGTGGGGTTTCATTGCAGCTGCCCTGGCTAAGACACGGATGTAAGCAGCCACAGGCATTTTCCAAGATGTGTCCTTTTCTGCAGGACCATGCGAATCCTCATGTGCGCACACTTGCACACACACCCCTCAGCTGCTCATAGACCATCTCAGCGTCCCCTTCGCTGTGAAGCCTTCCCTGATTGCCTGCAGGAGCCATGGTCGTTCTGGCTCTCTGCTTCCACAGTTCCCGTTTCCAGCCATGAAGGGGCCCTTTCCCATCACATTTGGCTGTACGGGAGCCTGGCTGTCCCGTCTGAGCAGTCCTCTCTTACTAATCTGCACGCATCAGCACACTACCTGCACGCGTCCATGGCTCGGAAGTGTTAGGTGCGCGAGGAATGCAGGACAGGCAAAGCCTTTGAAATTGTGGTTTGTCTTTTTAGCAAAGAACTGTATTTTCATCTATTTATTTCTCAGCTAAGGGATTTGTGCATCAGAGAGGCCAAGATTACTTATCCAAGGTCATCTGACTTCCCTGCATCTCAGCTTCATCATAGCAGGTGGGCTAGAGGACCCTTCTCTGTATCAGCAAGTGAGTGGACAGCAGTGGGGAAATGACCAGGGACATCAGGTTCTACACAAAGTCAGGTTTCCTAAAACCATGCTGTGGGCTCCTGGCTGGATTAGATTGAGGAAGAAAGTAACAAGGAGAGGTGGATGTCCAGCATCTCTGGTCACTTCCCTGCTGCTGTCCACTTACCTTGTGGATTCAGAGAAAGGCCCTCTGGCCCACCTGCTACGGTGAAGCTGAGATGAAGGGAAGTCAGACAACCTTGGAGAAGTAATCTGAGCCTTGACATTGTATGAGTCCGTGGAGAACAACCTGGATATCATCTTAACAGGAGCATTGGCAAGTCACCCGGATGAACGCTGCAGTGGATGGTGGGGTTTATGGGCAAAGGAATGAAAGGGATTTCTTTGAGTAAGTTTGAGTCAGCTTGGATGCCATGGCCTTCTAGAACTTGTCAGGTCCAAGGGGAGCTTTTCAAAGGACTGTGACCTCAGTCTGTGGCTGGCTGAGTGACCCTGAGGCCCAGTGACACAGGAAGGCCAGGGTCTGGCTGTCTTTCCCAGAGGGCGGCTTGGTTTTGGCCAGGAGTTTTCAGAAGGAGCTGTGAAGTGAGGGAGAGGGAGAAACAAGCCGCCTTGGTGCGTCCAGGTGGCGGGGGGGCTCGAACGCGGCCAGGGGCTTTTCCTGAGGCCTGCCAACAGGCCACCTGATTCACTTATATTTCCTGATATGCAGAAAGAAGCAAGCAAACAAATTTTTCCAAAGACACCTTTATTGCTGTCTGGTCAAAGAAAGAGAAGGTGTCACCTGCGCACACGCAGAACCCCTCACCCGCGTCTCTGGCCCCTTCCCCGCTCCGTCTCCCCACCTCTTGGTGTCTCCATTGCTGTGGTTGCCCAAGAAGGTGGAAAACAGAGAAAAGACCCATCATGGAGGAGGGAGCCGAAGACAAGTTGGATATTTAAGAGTTGGAATTCAGATTTTCAAGGGATTAGAAAACTTTCTCTTTCTTCAAAGGAGAGTTTAATGGGGGTGGGGTAGGGCTTTGTATCAGGCCCACAGAGAAAGGGGGTACAGTGACAGGTGGGCGTTCTCCTGGGAAGCACAGGCCAGCCTTTCTAATGGGACACGGAGCAGCACCATCTCCCCGTGCTGTTTCGGAAGACACAGTGACAGCGCAGCCCCAGGGAGGAGGAGCAAGTGAACCCTGGTGGAAGGCTCACTAAGACCCCAACTTCTGGCACACTCCCCAAAGCAGACAGGACTGATGGACACATGTGTGGGGTCATCACCCGCCTCGGTCACATCTCTGCCAGCCTAGGGGTTTCAAGGCGAGATGTGGCCAAAAACATTTGAATCTTCAACCAAAATTATGCTGTCACCTTTCAACAGAGGCACAGGCATTCTGTAGGGTAACTGACTGTAGAGGCAGAGGTTCTGAGCAAACTGAAGGTTTCAATGCTGCGGCAGCGCTTGCGAGCTCAGAGTGTTCCATGAGTGATTTCTGTGCAGAAATGATTTTGAACATGAGAGCTAGTTATCCCCTGTAAATACTGGTCAACAACTGGACTCTTGACTACGTGGGGAGAGGACTTGGGTTCGGACTCTGATCCCGTGTTTCTCCTCTCTCCAAGCACTGAGCCCTCACCCAGAGGCTTGTCTGTCTGTGCACCTGAGCCCCAGCGAGGGGCTTCTGGCTGCTACGTGGGGGTGAAGACTCCAACACAGTGAAAAAGACGGAATTTCTGGGAAAGCGCGGCGGGGTGAGGAACACACTTTCTGAGAAGCACAACGGGCGGTACAGGCACCACAGCCCCCCCGGTGGGGAGCCATGCACATTCCTCCACAGGGAAGCAGAGGTGCCCAGCCTGCAGGGACAGAGGACGGGCCGAAGCCTCTTACTCCCCACTCCTCCGGCCGTTTTCATCATCCCTGTTACTCTCAGTGTAGTATACTGATCAGCAGAAAGAATGGGAAGATTCCAACTTTTCAAGAAAGCAATGCTAATTAAGGGTTAAGAGTCAAGACCGGAGTGGCTTGCTAGAGAAGCAGGTTGAAAGTGGTTAAACTGTGAAAGTGTCCCAGGCAGCGTGTAAGGCGAGAGCACCTGAGCGTGCACCCACGCTCAAGCCCTCTGTGCCCCATGAACTCTGGACTTGGCCCCCACGCCCCGCCTGCCCTGGCCCTGCCGATGGTGAACCGCTGGGGGCAAGTCTCCAGGGCTCAGACTCCATTCAGCCCAGGCCACCTGGCAATGAGGAACAGGCCCACACCCTTCCGTCCAGAAGACTCAGAACCTGGGCAGAGGCCAGGCGTGGGCATGGAGGCCTCGGGCTGGGCAGGAACAGGTGAGCACTCGGCGGACAGGGCGCTGCGCGTGCACACACTGTTTCCTCCGAGCATCCACACGAGCACACACCCGACCTCCTCTCCTTCCTGTGCACACGCATATGCACCCGCTCAAACACGCCTGCGGGCACAACCCCAGCCTACCTTTTCTCCTCCGAGAGTACACACTGTGTGCTACTCGAGCCTGCTCCTCCAAGTTTGCACATCTGCACACGCATGCCCACATACACACCACCCCCCACACACGACTCCTGGCCTCTGTGTGNACAAGGCGACACAAACATATCCCTTCAAATCCTGGCTTTGACACAGACACAGACACACACACACACACACACACACACATTATACATCACATGCTATGACCAAGATATGATGACCTCAAATATCCTTCAGCATGAAGATTGAACAAGACCCACCTGAGAGTTCTTATCTATTTGTGGGGGGAATTATATCATTAGTCTCCATAGTGATATTCTCCACTACCCACCAAGAAGACACACTAATATATACACACACTCTTTTCTGAGACAAAAATTATTTGAAAGTTATCTGAATATTGATAAAATCTCAGAATCAATACCAAATATACCAAAGCCTCAGATAACTCAGAACTTTGTTTCAATTCTTCATACACATTAAATCCTCATCATCTACTCTCCTATGTGTTCTGCTCTTCCCTGTATTTCTTATATCAGTAAACGGCACCATAATCTTCCCAATTGTCCAAATCAGAAACCTGAGGTTTCTGAATCCCTCCCTCTCCCATCCAATTTCTCCATTATCACTACACCTTCCTAAGCTGAGGATCTCATCATCAGGGATCTCCTTATCCAGTCTTTCCTGCCTCCAAACCATTTCACACCACATAGAGTAAGGACAAATCTGAATTTATCACCTCTCTTAAAATAGCAATTCACTGCCACAGAACACAATTTAATCATTTTTTTCCACTGAAGAATATTGGTTTTATGATCAAAACTAAAACGATTCATGTCTCTACACATCTATTCAATCAAAACATACTCTTCTTTCCATGAAAAATCATTACTTCTAGTTCCACAATTCTCTTTCAGTCTATAGTCTTAAAACCAACAATTTCACAGGAAGGATTAAAAGTCAATTACCCCAACAGTCAGAGACTGCCTTTCTTTTCTCCTACTTAAGTTAATTATGCAGGACAGACCCTGCCCCACCCTCTCAATCTTACCTGCTCCAGTTGTAACGTTCTCATGTTGCTAGGCTTCAATTATTACATAATGGAATCTTGGAATCAGACTGTTAGAGCCAGCAAGTATATTGGAGACAATGCTAGTCCAATCCTCCTTTATATATTGGGAAGTAAAACTCAGACTTGCCCAAGATTACACAGTAAATTAGTAACAAAGCTGGAAGAGGAACAGAGATGTGATTCCCAGTCTAGTGCTCTTCCACCCTAATATGCTGGATCCCACATGTTTGGCTCAGTATTATGAAAGCTTTTCCCTTGGGGCTCCAGCATTTAAGTCTTCCTTAAGTTAGCTAGCTAGGCTGAGGCAACACCATTCTATTTCTTTTTCTATGTCTCATACATTTGTAAGAGGATGCCATTTCTCTTACTGAGGTCCAATGAATCTCTTTCCACAATTCCTTCCTCCCCATCACCAGCCCATTGCTGCCTTCAAAGGCATGTGTAAGTAAGTGGGTTTGGTGAACAGAAGGCCACATTTCTGCCATAGAGATGCTCTTACAGATTGGGATTAAAGACTGGTTACTTTTGGATCCAAGGCAATAGATCTGACAAACAAATTCTTTCATATTACCTATAAGGATGAAGACAATCATGCTTGCCCTACTATCAATCTGTCCTTAAATATTTTATTAGCCCCTGGTCATGTACAGCATAAAAGCTAACTAAAGAGTTAAAAATAACTTGCTTCTATTCTATTTATAGGGTACTGAAATTAAACTCAGACCATCAAATAGCATTTCTTGGATCAGTTAAACACATTTAAGCAAAAATAGGAAATAGGCTAGCTGGCTTCCTGAATTAATTATCTAGAAATTGACAAAAGGAATTCATGAATAACACTTAGTGTCCCACCTAGACTTTCTTACCCAAGTGAACGTGAAGACAATTCTTTCCTCTGATTCTGAGTTACAAGACTGTCACTAGTGCAATGAGGAGTTTTATATATATATATATATATATATATATATATATTAGCAGAAAAGTGAAAGTTATGTCACTGAGTTGTGTCTGACTCTTTGCAACCCCATGTACTATAGCCTACCATGCTCCTCTGTCCATGGGATTTTCCAGGCAAGAGTACTGGAGTAGGTTGCCATTTACTTCTCCAATAGTTAGCAGAAGGACAGAGTTTTTCACAAGGGATCTGAAGGCAAATGAAAGATGGGGGATAGAAATGCAGAGATACAAAATTTGAAACAGTTTCAGATATACTCCCCACTCCCAGGCCAAGGTTAACAACCACTTATCTGGTCATTTTATTATTTAAAATGAGGAAATACCCAAAGAGGAAAGTGAGTCATCCTAGCTTACACAACTTACTGGGAGGAGAGCTAGGACTGAAAAACAGCTCTCTTGAGCCCTTTCTGCTGACTAAATAAATTTTTTTGTTATAAGGAGTCTATCCTGTACCTATCTTTCTAGAAGTCTCCCTGCAAACCTTCCTCACCCTACAGTTGCCACCCAAACCATTAACCCCACCACACAGTTTTATCATCATGACATTTTTAGCAGAGTAATAATTCAACAAACTTTGATTATGCTTTTTTTTTTTTTTTTTTTTTTCCAAATACTATTCCAGGTAAATCTTGTCAGAAGACGCAAGGTGCAAGTGATGAATCATAACATCTATAATAATGATAAAAATATCTCCTACTATTGACTCAGCATTCCCAGCATTTCAGGCACTGGCCTGTGCTAAGCCCTTTATATATATAATCTCATTTAATACTCAGTCAGCCTTGGATGTATGCACTATTTTTATTCCCATGTTAAAGACCAGAAACTGAGAAGAGAATAAATTAAACAACTTCCTACAAGTTACCATAGGCCATAAATGGTGAAGCTTGGATTTGAACCTAGAGAGCCTAGTGTCAGACTCCTTGATAACCACTACACTAGAGAGTTTCCAGACCTAAGATCAATGTGGCAAACAGCTTCTTGTTTCTGTCCACTCAGTTTTACATAACACTGTTGCTCAGACAGTTTTCCACTAAGAATCATCTTTGGGAAGGCAAGCCTAAAGCTAGTTCCTGGATTCAGCCTCCCTTCCCTACCTCTTGAAAGCCATGTTAGATAAACTCTTCATTCTAAGTGTTGGCTGGGACAATTCTTGCATTATTGGAGAAACTCCAGGTACTTACCAATAACATTGTTTCTCAAGAAATGGATTATCATAAGTAATTATCATAGCCTCCCTTTCCCCCCTTTCCAACTTAGAGACATTTATTGAATCTTTAATACTTTCCTTCCTGACTGACAATCAAGCACACTGAATGAAAATAGGTATTCCTGAAACAGCCAGGGGGCCAGGACACAGATTCTATAAGTCACAAGATAGGGGAGTTTAAAGGGGGTGGGGGGCTAAAAGCCATTTAAAGCAAATATAGAATCACAGCACAGTATTGTAAAAGCAGATAGGACTGACTAATCTTTGAATAAACCAATAGATATATAGCTGAGGAACTTGTTATAACACAAACAAAATAGTATAAATATCAACCTGGATTTCAGCCCTGCCTCAACCACTAATGTGCTTTCAGTTCAGTTCAGTCACTCAGTCGTGTCCGATTCTTTGTGACCCCATGAACTGCAGCACACCAGGCCTCCCTGTCCATTACCAACTCCCGGAGTTCACCCAAACTCATGTCCATCGAGTCAGTGATGCCATCCAGCCATTGCACCCTCTGTCGTTCCCTTCTCCTCCTGCCCTCAATCCCTCCCAGCATCAGAGTCTTTTCCAATGAGCCAACTCTTTGCATGAGGTGGCCAAAGTATTGGAGTTTCAGCATCAGCATCAGTCCTTCCAAAGAACACCCAGGACTGACCTCCTTGCAATCCAATGGACTCTCAAGAGTCTTCTCCAACACAACAGTTCAAAAGCATCAATTCTTCAGTGTTTAGCTTTCTTCACAGTCCAACTTTCACATACATATATGAACACTGAAAAAAAAAAAAACAACAACATACCCTTGACTAGACAGACCTTTGTTGGCAAAGTAATGTCTCTGCTTTTGAATATGCTATCTAGGTCGGCCATAACTTTTCTTCCAAGGAGTAAGCGTCTTTTAATTTCATGGCTGCAGTCACCGTCTGCAGTGATTTTGGCACCCAAAAAGATAAAGTCTGACACTGTTTCCCCATCTATTTCCCATGAAGTGATGGGACCAGATGCCATGATCTTCGTTTTCTGAATGTTGAGCTTTAAGCCAACTTTTTCACTCTCCTTTTACACTTTCACCAAGAGGATTTTAGTTCCTCTTTACTTTCTGCCATAAGGATGGTGTCATCTGCATATCTGAGGTTACTGATATTTCTCTTGGCAATCTTAATTCCAGCTTGTGCTTCTTCCAGCCCAGCATTTCTCATGATGTACCCTGCATATAAGTTAAACAGGGTGACAATATACAGCCTTGACGTATTCCTTTTCCTATTTGGAACCAGTCTGTTGTTCCATGTCCAGTTCTAACNGTGCTTGTCTATTTTTAAGTTCACAGACAGGTGGGATCAGACAGTGTATGTCTTTCTCTGACGTGCCTCACTCCCTCTGCCCTCTAGTTTCATCTGTATTCTCGCAGACGGTAAGGGTTTTTGTTTATTTTTATGGCCGAGCAGTATTCCACTGTATATAAAATCACGAAACCTTCTTTACCCACTCTTGGACACGCAGGCTGCCTGCCTATCTTGGCTATGGTAAATAATGCCACAATGAAGACAGAGGTGCATTATCTCTTTGGCTCACTGTCTTTGTAGAATTTGCGATTTTCCTGTCTCCCGAGGTAGCTGTGTCACTGTGAGCGTGCCCNTGCCGTGCCCCCGGGAGGACCCGTCCTCATCCTCGGCCAGTGCCGCACTGGTCTGTGGTAAGCAGGGGCAGTCGCTGTGTGGAGTCACAGGCCTGCTTTTGCACAGATGCCCAGGACGCTCGCGTGCCTCCCTCTCCCTCGGCTGTGGGAGCCGGGTGGCCTCGTGCTGGCAGGAGAGCCTGGCTCAGCCCCGAGCTGGCCGGTGAGTCGTTGTTGTGGCTGCTCCGTGGTTGCCCGTGGTGTTCTGAGTTCATGGTAGCGTCTCTGGATCATGCTATCGAGGGCAGGAAACCCAAAGAAACTGTGCTGAGCCTGAGNCGGAGTCACAGGCCTGCTTTTGCACAGATGCCCAGGACGCTCGCGTGCCTCCCTCTCCCTCGGCTGTGGGAGCGGGGTGGCCTCGTGCTGGCAGGAGAGCCTGGCTCAGCCCCGAGCTGGCCGGTGAGTCGTGGTTGTGGCTGCTCCGTGGTTGCCCGTGGTGTTCCGAGTTCATGGTAGCGTCTCTGGATCATGCTATCGAGGGCAGGAAACCCAAAGAAACTGTGCTGAGCCTGAGCTCCCGAGGTCTGGTTTAGCAAGCTTGTCTAAAACTCACGTCTTGCGTGTCACTTTCCAGGGGCCGGGCAGCGGGCACGGGCTTGGTCACCGGGCCTCGCCGGGCTGAGCTGGCCTGGTGCTGAGCGGCCCTCTCCTTCCCGTCCAAGGCCCTAGTGAGGACACCTGGCCCGCTCCGCGGAGCGCCGAGGCAGCACTCCCGTGCTTGTTCCCATGACAGGTTTCCGTGTTTGGGGTGACTTTCTTTCTGCTGTGTGGACAGCAGGAAGTGACGGCTTAGTGGTGACTGTAGCCCTGGAGCGCCCGGCGTGTCGCACCTGGTGCTGCCCGCGTCCTGCCCGTCGGGCGCTGCCCGGCCCTGGCCCTGGGCTGAGGGTGCCGCCAGGGCTCGGGGGGCCCAGCCTGGCGCAGTGTGACCCTGGAGCTGTTCTCCACACACAGTCACCTTGTTAAAGCTGTTCTCTCTGCTGCTGAATGAGTCTCGCTTTTCTCCAGCATAGAACGAGCAGACGGCTCTTGCTCAGATGCTGGGCCTGGCTCCTCTCTCTGCGGTTTCGTGCTGTTTGTTAGGCGGGGCTGGGCTTGGGGCACATCCCTGGGGTCACTCCCTGCCTGAGGGCCAGGCTTCTGGGGGTGGTGCTGCCTCGGCCCAGGCAGAGGTGGGACATCCCCGCGCCGCTCCGTCAGTCGGCCGCCTGCCGCCAGCGTCTGTCAGCACCGAGGGCCTCGCGGGGCCAGGCTGCTGGGGCGCCCTGGCCATGGCCCGTCCAGGCTCTGAGCTGATGCGCTATGTGTGGTTCTGAGGGTCCAGTTTGAAGCTGGTCTTCTTTCTCTCAGTCTCTGTTGTTTGCCTCAGGACATCGTCTTTCGGGCTCCTGCTTCCCAGGATCCGGTTATAAGGGGGATTCTGGTTTGACACAGCAAACCCTGTCCGTCTGCTGCACAGTGCCTCCGGCACCCATGTCCCGGGTCCTGTCCGCCAGGCGCGTGCTGCTGGGGACCTGGGCTGGGGCCAGGGAGCAGCGCTGGACAGACCTCGGGGGTGGGGGGGTCTCTGCCTGCAGACCAGGGATGACCCCTCGGGCCGACCTCCTGGGCCTCCCCGCCCCGGAGACAGGAGAGGGCATGCTGGCCCCTCAGGCCGCCCTCCTAGGCCTCCCCGCCCCAGAAACAGGAGAGCCAGCCCCTCGGGCCAACCTCATGGGCCTCCCCGCCCCATGACAGTTGAACCAGCCCCTTGGGCCTGGCTTCCTGGGCCTCCCTGCCCAGAGACAGGTGAGGGCGTGCTGGCCCCTCGGACGGACTTCCTGGGCCTCCCTGCCCGCTGGGGAGTGTGCTGGCGGTGCACGCCCGCCTCAGCAGGGAGTCTCCTGTGTCGGTTGACGGTGTCACCCCGCAGCTTTCCATCTCCGACCTCGGGTTTTCCATTCAGCAAAACTTCCACGAGGAGCGAATGTGAGCTGCTTAAACAGTTCAAGGAGCATTTCTCGTCGCTGTAAACGTGGCATGAGTTGTACCTGAATAGAAAACGCAGGCGAGTGAGAGAGCAGAGTGGCCTGCCGGCCCGTCTGAGCACAGTTGCTGGGAGCCTGTGTCGTCCCCCTTGGGCTGGCCGCGGTCGTCCGTGGTGCAGGCGCGTTGCCCCTGGGTGGCGCCCCGGGCTGCCCGCCCCTGCGCTCTCGCTGCTCCGGAGTCACTCGCTTTTTTCTTCTGCCTCATTTCTAGCAGCTGTGTCGATTTGGTCTGTTGGGGAATCATAGGTGGTCAGTTAGGAAAAGGGAACTAAGACGGGAAATAATAAAAAATGAGCCCTTCTCCCTAAGCTCATCTTGCAAAACTGGAGCACGTGTGTGGGCCGCGGGCCCCTGGCCTGGAGCACAACCCTTGGGGGCCGGCCCGCCCATGTGTGTATAGCCTAAACTGTGGCCCACCATGCCAGCTTTGGTTTCTGTGGTGGAGGACATTTGAAGAATGCACCCTGAATGCGACCTTCTAGACTGTTTGCAGTTCTCCCCAGGCTTTCAGTAACAGACACGAGCGGCACGAGTGGGTGTTTAGAAGGGAAACCGTTGAGTGGTGGCCTGAGGCGCCCGTCTCGAGAGAGTTCTGAAAGGCGGGGTTAGCTCGCCACATCCCCTCCGCTGGTCCCTCGCGGCCAGGCCAGAGCCGAGGGGTCTCTCACGTTGGCACAAGTGCACGATAGCCCACTCCGGGTCCTCAGTGGAGCAGCTGCCCTGGCCACGTGTGGACACCCGCAGAGGCGTGCACGGCATCTGAGACATGCCCAGATGGCTTCCCCAGACGGGCGTGCCGGTCACACCTGCTTCCCCCCATCTTAACGCCCTGTCTCAGCACCAGCTTTGACGATGACACGATGACTTAAGAGCCCGCGAAGTTGCACCTCCTGACGGGTGAAGTTTCAGATTGGTTTCCGTTTCAGTCGCGTCTTTGGTTTGGAGGCTGGATGTATCTCTTTGTAAGCTGAATGTCCCCATCAGGCAGTAGCTTCTTCTCGGTTTGCACCCCAGGAATCAAGGACATTCACGTGGCCTTTGTCATCCTTCAGCACGAGGGGCAAGTGCACCATCATTTTGGGCTAACCCCTGGAGAGCACGCCTGAGTTCACAGCTGGTGTTCAGCCTTGCGAGCAGGCAGCCTCCAGGTGTCTGCGTGCCCCCGGCCCCTCTGTCCTGGTGCAGCATGGCCAAGGCCCGGCCGGGTCTGTGCTGCCTCACTCCGCCTGGCCCTGTGCTTCCTGGGGTTAGGCTTGAGGGCCTGGCAGGGGTCTTCTCTCTCTCTTCTTTGCTTTTCAGAAAGATCAGGGCTTGAGTGAAAATGTCTTGTGCTAAACCAACCGTCTAAATCGGCCCAGAGCTCAGGGGGTGAAGCAGGGAGCCTGCCCCGTCTCCCTTTGTGCCCCCTGCCCCAGTCCTGGCTGCCATGTAGGCGTGCCCGTGGGTGGCGGGCCGGGGCCTAGAGGGGCCGAGGCCTGCTGTGCTGGGGGGCTTGGGCCATCCCGGGGTCAGGGGCGCCCGCGTGTCCCCGCGCTGATGGAGCTGGGGCTCCCTGAGGGGCGGCCGTGCATGGCTGGCGGGTGTGGCATGGCTGGGGGGCGTGGTCCATTCTGGGGTCAGGGCGCCCGCGTGTCCCCGCGCTGATGGAGCCAGGGCTCCCTGAGGGGCGGCCGCACACGGCTGAGGCCGTGCACGGCTGGGGGCGTGGTCTGTCCCGGGGTCAGGGCGCCCGCGCGTCCTGCTTTGAACTAGCTGGAGCCCTGTGCTCAGGCCAGAGCACCAGTCTGCTCTCCCAGTGGTCCTCCCGCGGTCCCTCTCGCCAACCTCAGACGTGACTGATGAAAGGACGAGCAGTTCAGGGACAAGCACCGTTGCGTTGTCCCAAGGGCCGAGCTTAAAGGCAGAAGCAGCCGTTTTCCCATGGGTGGCGCAGCCGATGGCGGTGGGTGCCCGGGTGCCCGGCCGGCAGCTCGGCCAACGCCGTCTCACTGGGTTGTTGTCCCCGCAGGCTGGTCTAATTGAAGCCAACGGGGAACTCAAGGTCTTCATCGACCAGAACCTCAGTCCTGGGAAAGGTAAGGGCACCCGGCTCGGCCCACCCCCGCCGTGTGCCTCTGGGTCCCCGACATCCCAGGGCCCGGGCTCAGCAGCCGCGTCTACCTGGCTTGTAGTCCTTGCTGTGTATGGAGAGCCAGGGCAAGTGGAAGCGTGTGAGGCCGTGAGCAAGGCACTGGGCGTGCTTTCCCCAGGCCCCAGGACTGCCCCCGCCCTCCCCTGCGTGCCCCGCCGGGACCCCCGGCGCACGAGAGCGGCGCGCCCCGTGTGCACGGCTGTGTCTCCAGTGAGTGCGGGAAGGCGTCTGTCCCTCGGCTGTGTGTCCGGGTGTCCGAGTGTGGGGGGCAGTATCCTCGCGGTCGCTCCTCCTGGGCAAGAACGTGCTGCTGCTGCTGGAGGAGATGCCTGTGAGTCTGCGCCCGTCTGCAGACCCACAGGGAGGTGTCCGGATGCTCTGAGTTCTAACTGAAGTTCTCTGAGAATCAGAGCTGTGAGCGCCGGGTCCTGTGCTCCCACCAGAACATTCTGTCAGGGGGCAGGCAGCCCACGGGGTTCGGGCAGGTTGGGGGCAGCCGGGGTGCCCTGAGCCCTGCACGTGAGGGCCTGGTGTGCGCCAGGGCCGGTGGTCGGGAGAGGGCGGTGTGGGCACAGCCGCCAGGTTTGGGAGTCAGGCTCAGCCGAGGCGCCTGCAGCCGCCTGTGGGTCTGGCGTGGCCCAGGGTAGGAGGGCCGTGCGCGGTCGGCTGGCGCGGGCGCCTGAGCTGGGCTTGGGCCGCCGTGACGCCGCCTCTTGTGTTGCAGGCGTGGTGTCCTTGGTGGCCGTCCACCCCCCCACAGTGAACTCTCTTGGGAAGCAGCTCCTGCCAAAGACCTTTGGGCAGTCCAACGTCAACATCGCTCAGCAAGTGGTAAGGCCGGGAGGCTTGCTGTCCGAGGCCCCTGTCTTGGGGCAGGGCCTGTGCCAGGCGCCCCCGGCTCAGGGCTGCCTGCCTGCGGCTTCCCGGCCGCTCCTGCCTCTGCCTTCCTGGGGTCTGCTGGCCAGTGCGTGCTCTCGGGTGGGCCGGCTGCTCCTGGCCGGGGCTTGTTGCCTCCCCAGGACGCGGGGCTGGCGCCGGGCTAGCCTCTCATGGGTTCGGGGCTCTGCGGCTGCAGGCTGTGGCTTCTCTGGCCTTCCTGGCTGACGGGAGGGGTCAGACTCCCGGGGCCTTGCCTGGTGCCCCCCAGGAGCCCCCGCCAGCTCCTGCCCACAGGCTCGACGGCCTCTTCCTGACGTGACCCGTGGCCATGAGGGGCGGGGCGTTCGCAGCCCACCCACGCCTGCGGCCTGGCCCCCAGCAGGTGTGTGAAGGCCGGCGCTGAGCCCCACTGCGACGGCAGCCACGTGGGCTCAGCAGCTTTGCCGCGACGCTCCAAGTCCGTAGTGCGTGGAGGCCTGGGCCTCCCTGGAACGTCACAGACACTCAATAAACGTCTTTCTGATGGAAGTTATAATTCACATTATTTTATTTTGTAGGTATTGTGTGTTGTGTTGTAGCACAGTCACGGCTGAGAGTGGCTCGGGGAGTTAGGGGCAGCTCTCCTGCCGTTTCCAGTTTAAAAAGCGGGAGCGGGAGTGACACGAGGTTCCTGTTGGTGTCCTGACCTTCAGCCCCTCAGCGGACGCCCCCCGAGGCTTCCCAGAGCTGGCTCAGGCCGAGCTCGTCAGGCGGCGCGATCTTCCCCGCGCCCGGTGCCGCTCCAGCTGCACGCAGAGTGCTGGGGTTCTCACAGGAGGTCGGTCGGTGCAGAGCAGTGGAAATCGGGGTGTGAGGGTGGAATGAACACCCGCAGGGCCCTCTGTGAGGCCGAGGTACCGCCTGCGGCACAGGGTGCTCTGCCCGCCCCGTGTCCCGTGTGGCCCAGGAAGGCCGCCTTGGGGATGGACAGCCCGTGGGCCCTGCTCTCCCTGCAGAACAGCTGTGGCCGGGGGCGCCCCCGGGCGGGCGGGGAGCAGGTGCCGGCGGGGCCAGGGCCTAAGGCAGGGGTTGGCAGCAGCCTGGCTGCAGGTGGGGCTGCCGTCCCGAGCCCATTCTCCTGAGCACTGGGGAGACGGCTCTCGAGGGGATGAGCCATGACCCGGGGCCCCTCAGCACTCACTCGCGAGGCCTCGGCTCTGGGCATTCTCGCCTTCCACCCCATCCAGTCTGGGACACACGTGCCGTTTGATCACTTTCTAGAACACGCGCTGTTTGATTTCATGTCTCTTGAATGAGAGTGAAACACTGGTGATGCTTTGATCACTGGGAACGTGGATTAAGAGACTGGAATTCAGCTGAGCTATTTTCCTTTCCATGGCCTGTGGATCGTTGATATTCATAGGTGACCTGGGCTTAGGGATAATTTGCAAAGTGCCAGGTCAGCTGGGTCAGGGCTGTGGCAGGTAGCCATTATCCTGCTAAGCAGCGGACTAGTGGGAGCATCCAGCTTAAAATAGCACAGCCGTGGCCTGCCCTCCACCCCCAGCATGGGGGCCCTGGGGCTCCCACGCAGGTCACCGGGAAGCACTGCCTCTGAGTGGTTTCCGGGCTCGGGCACAAGTCCCTAGGAAGCTGAGCTCCTGCTTGGCTGGATGAGGCAGTGTGTGCATGCCCCATGAACGTGGGGCCACGGGTCAGGGCTTCTGGGCCGCGTGTCTGTGCCCGAGCGGTGGGCGCCTGCCTCCACCCCGCTGGCACTGCCCCCTGCCCCCGCCCTGCACTGGCCAGGGTGCCCAGGCCTCCCTGCGTGGGTGGACGGCGCTGGGGCCGCCGCAGTGCGCCTCGCTGGCCCTGGGTTCTTTTCGTCTCCGGAGCTCATTGCTGCTCCAGTGAAGCAGAGTCTCGTCTCTGTCTGGGTCGCGGGGGAAGGAGGTGAAAGTGCGGCGTGCGGGTCTCGGAGTCATCTTCAGCCGCCTGTGTGCAGCAGGTGGATGGCAGCGGGGCTCCGGGGGCTCGGGACCCTCCTCCACCCTCTGGTCAACAACACTCAGCAGTGGCTGTAGGTAATAGGAACTGATGAGGCGGCAGCATCGTGCGTGGGAGATTCTGACTGTTCTGAATTGTCTCTTTTGACTGTAGGTAATTGGTACGCCTCAGAGACCTGCAGCGCCAAACACTATCGTGGTAGGAAGCCCACACACCCCTAACACTCACTTTGTCTCCCAGAACCAGCCTTCAGACCCCTCACCTTGGTCTGCCGGGTGAGCACTTGCCTAGAACTCCCCCAACCCAGCCTCTGCGTGTGCGTGGGCACCTGTGCGCCAGAGGAGCGGGCAGTGGCCCTGTGTGGCCTCAAGAGGCCAGGCCGCGGGCAGCTGCCCTGAGTTCTGGTGGGGGTGGCTCCACTGAGGGGGTGAGCTCCGGCTTCTAAGCACATTGTCCGCGCTGGAAAGTACCGTTTGTGGAACCCCAGGAAATGGGCGGGTCTTCCAGCCTCTCCCCCTGCTGCTAAACGTGCCTGTGGGCAGCCCCGTGCCACGGCTGCCCTGATGCCTGGATCCTTCCTCAAAAAGCAAAGTCACATGAGACAGTTTGGCTCAGACGTCAGCTGTGCGACGGCCCTTAAAAACAAAAAGCTACTCGTTCTGAAGCAACAACCGTCCGCTCCCGAAACCCCTCAGTGGGGAACCTGGGCGGCCCTTCCCCTGATGTGGCAACTTAGAAGGTCAGGTGTTGGGTCTCTCCCAGCTGCCACGTGGCCTCGTCTCAGCCGGGCCGCGTTTGCCCCAGATTCTGAAATTTGCAGCAAAACTTCCATAGCTCCTCACGTCTGAGGACGTTTCATTAAGAAGCACCGTTTAGCGTCTGGACACCAGTCCGGCGTGTCCGGGGTCCTGCCCTGCTTTTCCCTAGAACTGAAGAGACCTGTGGGGCGCAGCCACATGGAAGTTTGTCCTGTGGCCTTTCAAGGGGGGGCGCCCTGGACGGGGGCCGGAGCCAGGCTCCCACCCCTCCTCTGTTGGGCATGGCCCATGGGGCCCCCTGGTGGCACGAGCTGGCCTCCAGACGCGGGTGTAGCCGGCCTGCGCTGCGAGCTGAGGCCGCGGTCGCTCCGTGCTGTCTTGCAGGAAGCGCAATAGGAAAGGAGAGAAGAACGGGAAGGGGCTGCGGCACTTCTCCATGAAGGTGTGCGAGAAGGTGCAGCGCAAGGGGACCACGTCCTACAACGAGGTGGCCGACGAGCTGGTGGCCGAGTTCAGCGCGGCTGACAGCCACATCTTGCCCAGCGAGTCGGTGAGTGCGCCAGGCGGGCCGCCCCGCCGCCTCCCGCGGGTGCGGAGTCGTCCCCGGAACCCTGGAGAGGCCGCCCCGCCACCTCCCGTGGGTGCAGAGGCGGCCCCAGAACCCTTGGGAAGGACATTTCTTGACCTGCTGGTGCCCAGAAGCTGTCTCATCCCTGCGGCACCTGCTCGCTCCTGTGGGCCGTGTGGGGGCTGCCCTGGGCGGGGAGGCAGCGTGTGGCCTCGGGTGTGTCCAGGGTCTGGTGCTCACGTGCTGCTCTGCACGTGGTCTGGGCCGTCTGGAACCCCCCGCGTCTCTGCCAGGCCTACGATCAGAAGAACATCCGGAGGCGCGTGTATNGACAGAGGCCACCTGGTGGAGAAAAAAGAGAGTCTGATGGAGGAGAGAGGGGTCAAGCCAGTAATCTCGCACTCATGTAAAGTTGGGTACTGAAGATTAGGTTTTTAAATGTACAAAATTGGCAACAAATAACAAAATGCAAAGATTAAAAATCCGTAGTAGAGATTGGATTTTCAAAAATAAAATATTAATGGAGAGAAAAGAGAAGAAAAAAAAAAAAAGAAAGAAAAGGAAAGAAAAAAAAAAGCCACCTGTATTATTAAAAGACAACAGCCTCCACCACAAGAAGACTATATACTGCGTTTGCTTTAAAAATAGGGTAGTTTTTTTTTTTTAAGTAATAACAGGTTATAAAAATAATAAATAGGGATATAGAGGACTTAAAAATTTAAGATAGTTTTAAAAAAGATGGAAAAGAAGAAAATAAAATTTTTTTCAAAAAAAATTTTAAAAAAAAGTCTTTTAAAAGAAAAAAAAAAGAAAAAGAAAAAAGAGAAAAAAATCAGGCTTCCACATCAACCCTCCCTCCCCATCCCAATTTTAAAAAAAATCATAAAAGTAGTAAAGTTATATTTGGCCCTTTCTTTGGCGTTGTGATCTGTGTGGGGTTGCTACCGAGGCAATTCCCTCTGTTTGATTTCCTCTGTTTGCTGGTCTCTTCCGTGTCTGATTTCAGTCTTGACACAGGGATGGCAGTGGTGCACGGTGCCTGTCCTAGGCTTCATGCACCTCGTGGGTCTAAGCCACTCAGTTTCGGCACTCAGGAAGCCCCCTAAGCGCAGATTTGGTTGGTCCTGCGCTCTGTTCCCTTCCCAAGTCCGAGTAGCTAGGGAGTTGGGCGAGCGCAATTGCCTTGATTTCTGGGCTTTTCGTGCTGCTCAGATTTCTGGGAGCGCCGCTGGGGCTCCTTCTCAGGCAGATGATGATTGTCCAGACCCCCCAGAAGTCTTAGTAAAGAAACCTGCTTAATTCTCTTGCGCTTCGATTACCCTCCTTCCAGCACTTATGGCTCTTTCTGCCCGTCACCAGAGGGGGATGGTCTGCGACCAGCTATTTCCAATCGGCCCTTTGTTCTGTGTGCGGGACTGTCGCGGTGTCTTATGTTCGAGCGTTCCGCGTGGTGGCTATCTCAGTCTGGTTTGCTAGTCCAAGTTAGTTCGTTCTGGCCACGCACGGACCAATGGCCGCGTTACGACCCAATTCTCGCGAAAAGCCCTGAAGCCTGCGTTTCCGCAGCCTGCTTGTTAGAAAACTGTGGCTGGCGGGTCCCGCTCCTCCCTGCCCAACCCCCACTCGCTGGTGCTGGAGGCAGGCATTTGCGCTGCTTATCCGCTGGGGGATTTGCTGTTGGATTCGTAATCTTTTGGTTTTAATTATTTATTTTTCCTTCCTGTTATGTTGCCATCTGTGCTTCCCAGGTTCGACATAGACACGGCTGCGAGAATGTTTCCTGGAGGTTGGAGACCTCTCTTTTTAAGAGTCTCTTCCTGGGACGGGGCTCCCTCCCTACCTCCTTTGTCTCTTTTCTCGTCCCTTATATTTATTCCTACCTGTTTTTGAAGCCAGTGATCTGCTTGGCTGGATGCCTGATGTCCTCTGCCAGCATTCAGCAGTTGTTTTGTGGAATTTATTCAGCACTGAAATGTTCTTTTGATGAAGTAGTGAGGGAGAGTGTGTTCTCCCCGTCCTATTCCTCCGCCATCTTTTTTCCCTCTCTCGTGTATGTTTAATAATGGCTTCAAGAATTGTTGGTGATTCCTTGAAGACTACTATTCTGGTTCTCTTCATAATTTCTCTTATTTAATTTAGAGAGCTTAGAGTATTTCTAGTGAAGGTGGTACGTATTATAGTGCATAAACTTAAGGTAGCACTACTCAAAATGCAGGGCTCTGAACTGGTTATTACTGGTCTTCTATGAAATAAACAAGTATCAATAACAAGATTTTCACTTAGAAGTCATAAGTTTGATTTACATTCTGACACAAGGCTACAGACCATATTTATTAGACCAGTGTAGCTCTTCTGTCTTATATAGCAAATAACAAAAGAAAGGCAGAAGATATTACCATGAGTAGCAAATATAAAAGCGAGAAAGAAGCTATACCCCAACTCTGAATGGATTCAGTTCAGTTCAGTTCAGTCATGTCTGACTCTTTGCGACCCCATGAATCGCAGCATGCCAGGCCTCCCTGTCCATCACCAACTCCTGGAGTTTACCAAACTCATGTCCATCAAGTCGGTGATGCCATCCAGCCATCTCATCCTCTGTCATCCCCTTCTTCTGCCCTGAATCCCTCCCAGCATCAGAGTCTTTTCCAATGAGTCAACTCTTCCCATGAGGTGGCCAAAGCACTGGAGTTTCAGCTTTAGCATCAGTCCTTCCAAAGAAATCCCAGGGTTGATCTCCTTCAGAATGGACTGGTTGGATCTCCTTGCAGTCTAAGGGGCTCTCAAGAGTCTTCTCCAACACCATAGTTCAAAAGCATCAATTCCTTGGCGCTCAGCCTTCTTCACAGTCCAACTCTCACATCCCTACATGACTACTAGAAAAACCATAGCCTTGACTAGATGGACTAAGTCCATAAAATTATTTACATAATGTTAGTAAGTAAAATAACAGCAGTTTCTGTTGTTCTAAATACTTCAAACTCAAACTAGTATTCTTTTTTTTTCAAAGTAGTATTCATAATAGACAAAACAATGTATTATTAATTTTAAAGGTTAGGATGTAAGTCTGTCTGAGGCACAAACCTGGCTGGACCACAAAAATTACTATGACACATATTTGCTGCTGCTGCTAAGTCACTTCAGTCGCGTCTGACTCTGTGTGACCCCATAGACGGCAGCCCATCAGGCTCCCCCATCCCTGGGATTCTCAAGGCAAGAACACTGGAGTGGATTGCCATTTCCTTCTCCAATGCATGAAAGTGAAATTAAAGTGAAGTCGCTCAGTCGTGTCCAACTCTCAGCGACCCCATGGACTGCAGCCCACCAGGCTTCTCCATCCATGGGGTTTTCCAGGCAAGAGTACTGGAGTGGGGTGCCATTGCCTTCTCCATGGCACATATTGAGTTACCCAAACAAAGTTGAACAATTCAAGTTCCTAATGTATTGCTAGTCCATGAAACACCATAAATAATACTGTTTCTTCAATGTTTATCATTCCTACCTATTCAAGTTGTAATGTTTCCTTATGCATTCAAAGATCAAATACAGTGACTGTGCGCTTATGACACTAATGATAATGTGACGTGAGAGTTTATATATACTAGCAAGGAAATTAGATTTTCAGGGCTAATAAACAAGAAATGATATATTCAGAATGTGCTTCTAGCAACAGCAGTTCATAATAAACAGCAAATATCTATAAATCATAGAAAATAATGTTTTCTAAAAACAAATTCATAAGGAAAACAATATAACAAATGTTTCCATTTATATCATATCATCCTCTAATATAACTTAGAAAATCAAAATTTTCTTTTCAGTAGCATAAACTTCTACTTAGAATTCCCAGATAGCTCAGTGGTAAAGAATTTGTCTGCCAAGGAGGAGACATGAGTTTGATCTGTGGGTCAGGAAGATCTCCTGGAGAAGAAAATGGCAATGCACTCCAGGATTCTTGCCTGGAATATCCCATGACAGAGGAGCTCGGCAGGTTACAGTCAATGGGGTCACAAAGAATAGGACATAATTTAGTGACTAACATCAGTAGCTAAAATTCTAATTAAACAGAATTAGTGATAATTCTTTGTACATCTTTTTCCAGATCAAGGAGAGAAATAATTACATAAGTATGAATATACTTAAAAACTGTTCTTAGCAAACTCTATTACAAATTTTCTCTTTCTACAAATAACTTTTTGACTAGACAGAACTCCTTAGTGGTCAAACACAGAACTTTCCCTAACTTTTAGCTCAGCATCTGACACTCACACAACACTCAATTGATATTTGCTGAATGAGTAAATGCAAGGGAGATAGCTCATTGAATTATGGCCATGCACTTCTGGATCTTAAAAGTCCTATTTCCTGGCAACATAAGCGTGGGCGGCTGCGGCCTGTGCACTAAGTGCAGCCGAGAGGAGCTACCCCACGTCCGAGTTCAGGAGCAGAAGCTGGGAGGACACCATGCCCGAAGAGCCGCAGCCAAGAGGACTTACCCCACGTCCAAAGTCAGGGGCAGCGGCTGAGAGTACCAGGCTGCGACGGTGCAGGAAAGGCCGAGAGGAGCTACCCAAATCCAAGGTCAGGGGTGGCAGTCGGGAGAGGCTACCGCGCACCCGAGGCCAAGGGTGGCAGTCGAGAGGAGCTACCCTACTTCTTATGTCAGGGGCGGCAGGAAGGAGCCACCCTGCGTCTGAGGCCAGGGGCGGCATCAGCCATAGGCTGCGCCCTACATCCAAGGAGCGGTGGCTGCACGGGCTTAGGAGGGCTTAAAGGAGCTATCCCACGCTCAAGCTCAGGAAGGGCGGCAGTGAGGAGATACCCCTCGTCCAAGGTAAGCAGCAGCAACTGTGTTTTGCTGGAGCAACCGTGAAGAGATACCCCACGTCCAAGGTAAGAGAAACCCAAGTAAGTTGGTAGGTATTGCAAGAGGGCATCAGAGGGCAAACACACTGAAACCATACTCACAGAAAACTAGCCAATCTAATCTCACTAGGACCACAGCCTTGTCTAACTCAATGAAACTAAGCCATGCCCACGGGGCAACCCAAGACGAACAGGTCATGGTGGAGAGGTCTGACAGAATGTGGTCCACTGGAGAAGGGAATGGCAAACCACTTCAGTATCCTTGCCTTGAGAATCCCATGAACAGTATGAAAAGGCAAAATGACAGGACACCAAAACAGGAACTCCCCAGGTCAGTAGGTGACCAATATGCTACTGGAGATCAGTGGAGAAATAACTCCAAAAAGAATGAAGGGATGGAGCCAAAGCAAAAACAATACCCAGCTGTGGATTTGACTGGTTATAGAAGCAAGGTCCAGTGCAGTAAAGAGTACTATTGCATAGGAACCTGGAATGTCAGGTCCATGAATCACGGCAAATTGGAAGTGGTCAAAGAAGAGATGGCAAGGGTGAACATCGACATTCTAGGAATCAGCAAACTAAAATGGACTGGAATGGGTGAATTTAACTCAGATGATGATTGTATCTACTACTGTGGGCAGGAATCCCTCAGAAGAAATGGAGTAGCTATCATGGTCAACAAAAGAGTCCAAAGCGCAGTACTTGGATGCAATCTCAAAAATGACAGAATGATCTCTGTTCATTTCCAAGANGATTGTATCTACTACTGTGGGCAGGAATCCCTCAGAAGAAATGGAGTAGCTATCATGGTCAACAAAAGAGTCCAAAGCGCAGTACTTGGATGCAATCTCAAAAATGACAGAATGATCTCTGTTCATTTCCAAGACATACCATTCAATATCAAGGTAGTCCAAGTCTATGCCCCAACCAGTAATGCTGAAGAAGCTGAAGTTGAACAGTTCTATGAAGACCTATGAGACCTTTTAGAACTAACACCCAAAAAAGATGTCCTTTTCATTATAAGGGAATGGAATGCAAAAGTAGGAAGTCAAGAAACACCTGGAGTAACAGGTAAATTTGGCCTTGGAATACGGAANTACAGCTAACCCAGGCATGCCTGGTTAACACCAGCACTGACATCCCCTCTGCTAGAAATGGCACATTCAGTCTCACTTGGAGCTTCCATACTCCTGATCATCTCTGGGATGGAGGCAGAAGTCTGTCATGCACTGTCCAGTCCTCTGCATGGCATAGCCAATGGCACAGCTTTTTCCCACTTGTTTATGTCTGTGGATATCTGGTGTCCTCTTTACTTGCTGTCATGGAAGACAAGACATCTTGTGTTCTGTGACTTCTGTATCCTCAGCACCCATAACAATGCTGGGATATAAGAGGCTCTCAAGACTCCCTTATTAAATGTCAGTTTTGTGCATATCTAGTTTGTGAGCTGGTCTGAGCCACAGACGCTGTGCCTCCATTTCCTGTGTTCACTGTGGTCAAACAAGGCAAGGTCCACTCCGAGGGGCTGAGGACAGGCATCCAGAAGGGCTGGGGACAGGCAGGCGGGGTTCAGAAGGTGCCCTCTGGTCCAGGTGCCCACTGTGCGGGGACCACCTCGCTCTCAGACCACACTGGTGTGACGCCTTTCCTACGGAGCAAGGGTGGGGTCACACTTAGAAAAATCAGACTAGTATGTGAGGTTTGGAACAAGAGGCATTCTCTGAATGAGCAGCTGTAATCTCTTAATACATTGAAAAACAGCAATGGATCACCAGAGAGACTGCCTCTTCACAACTGGAGGCTGAGGGTCGGGGGTTTCTTGAGGCTGGGTCCTGTTGTCCCCTAATGGTACCCTGGGACCCTGAGCAGCAGACCCTCTACTCAGGCCTCCATTATTGCTACATGGGGAGTTTTTACAACAGCACACACTTCAGGAAACGCTGGTGTTGAGACATAACTCAGTAAATGACACTGTCAAAGGGACAAAAAGAAGATTAAGATAT
Source organism: Raphicerus campestris (assembly GCA_006410735.1). Taxonomy (NCBI): domain Eukaryota; kingdom Metazoa; phylum Chordata; class Mammalia; order Artiodactyla; family Bovidae; genus Raphicerus; species Raphicerus campestris. Next base: position 336,033 of record SJYW01056728.1, read on the forward strand.
GAAACACAAATACGAACTCGCTATGTCACTCGCAGAGCATCCCAGATGGGACAAAATGAGAAGACCATGCTCTCACCTCTTCCCAAAGCTCTGCCAGAGAGCAAAGTGATTCTCATGACACTACAGTGGAAACTCACACTCCTGTCAGGCTTGGTTAGGTGTCGGCACTCAAATATCTTCTCAAACATTTATTTTAGAGCATTTCCAATTGATTTATTTCTCAGAAAAAACACATGTGTAGTTAAAAAAAAACTTTGTTTCCTGTCATAAAGTTCTTTATTATTTAGCACCTTTATGGTTTCCATTTTGCTGCTGTTTCTCCAGGTCTTTTATGTCTGAGTCTTCCAGGTTTTACCTGTAATATTCATGCACTCAGTAATTGAATAGGTTTGTTTATATTTCAGCATTACTTATATTCAAAATTGTGCTCTTTGTTGGGATAATGTGAAACAAAAGCTTACGGCTGACACTAAGGATCCCCCAGAATAAAGGTCAGTCTTCAAGAGTCATCTCTGCACCTTCATACACTGAAAGTGGAAGTTTAGAATGATACCTAGTCCTTAAAAAATAAAAAATAGTCTTAAAAAATAGTCTGACAATTCCTCAAATGATTAATCGTGAAGTTACCATATGACCCAGAAATTCTTATCCCAGGTACATAGGTGAGATGTGGAAACATATGTTCACACAAAAATGTGAGTGTATATGTTATAGCAGCAATATTTCCCATCATAGCCAAAAAGGTGGAAACTGTTCAAATGTCCTTCTACTGATGAACAGACTGTGATGCTTTCATGCAACGGAATGTCATTCAGCTGTGAGCAGGAATGCAGGCTGATACCAGTATGATGCTGTGTGGCTGATAGTGATGCTATGTTGAATGAAAGATCTGGAAGCAAAAGTCCTCATAATCTATGATTCTGATGGCATGCACAGGACAGGCAGATCCATGATGACAGAAGCAGGTTCTGGGCTGTTTAGGGCCTGGGGGAGAGGAGGATGGTGAGATGGGGTGGAGGATGGGGACTAGAGTGAGAGGCATAGCGTTTCTTTCCCAGTGATGAGAATATTCTAAAGTCAGCCCTTTAGATGGCCACATGGCTCTGTGAGCACATGAAAAATGGGCTAATTGTAGGGTTTGGAAATCATATTTCAGTTAAGACATGGCAACATTTAAAAATGGTTAGGAGAGGAGCCCAAGGCCCCAGGGCAGAGACAGGACCAAGGCTAAATCTCTGAGGGTCTTGGGTTCGGTGATCATGAGTTCAAGTTTTATCCTGAGAAACTGGAATCAGATGCACAGATTTCAGTGATGGTGTGACTTGATGGGCTGGCATTTTGTGTCTGCAGCCTGGTGGTGATGGTTGGGTGGAGGCAGGGGCTCAGGAAGGAATTCAGGGAGGCAGGCTGGGCCTGCACCAGGGCAGCAGGATGGAACGGCATGTGGACCTGACAGGCTCAGATGGGAAACGCCTGTCGGGTGGACGCTCTACGTTGAGATGAGGGTGTCTGGGTGACAGAGGGGACTCTTGGGCTCCTTCAGTGATGTCGGGCAGTAACTCCTTCCTGAAGGCGTCTTGGCCACCCTGGGACACCTCCCTGGTGCACTCTCGTTGCTGCTGCTCTAGACAGTTTATCCTCCTGCCTGTGGTTCATCTGTGAAGGGAATTCAAGCAGTGGCGGTGGTATCATTTCAGTGGGAAGCTGTGTGAGATGCGATGGGCAGAGACAGACCATGAGTGTACAATCAGGAAGAAAAAGAGCAAGTGCTTTTCTGGCAAAGAAATGGACAAGAAAATATTTTTGGAGATCCAAGAAGTAATCAGAGTGTACATTCATTTGTTTGTTTTTTAAAACCTCTTTTAAGCCCATTTGTATTAATTTAAAAAATAGCACATTTTAAAATAATGCATTTAAAAGTATTTATTTTGGACTAGCAGTTTATAAATTGCGTTTTTAGGTATTGTTTAAAGTAATAATTCATGCACATCTTCTGGTTTGAACAATGATGTTTTTATTACCATTTTCCAGTTTAAAATTATAGGTACTAAGAAAATTCCACTGTTGACACTTAGTCAGCCCTGACGTCTTCCGGCTTCAAACCCCATCCTCACAGGTGCTTTACATGTGGTCTGACTGTCTCAGTTCAGTTCAGTTCAGTCACTCAGTCATGTCCAACTCTTTGTGACCCCATGAATCGCAGCACGCCAGGCCTCCCTGTCCATCACCAACTCCTGGAGTCCACCCAAACCCATGTCCATGGAGGCGATGATGTCAACCATCTCATCCTCTGTTGTCCCTTTCTCCTCCTGCCCTCAATCTTTTCCAGCATCAGAGTCTTTTCCAGTGAGTCTTCGCATCAGGTGGCCAAAGTATTGGAGTTTCAGCTTCAACGTCAGTCCAATGAACACCCAGGAGTGATATCTTTTAGGATGGACTGGTTGGATCTCCTTGCAGCTTAAGGGACTCTCAAGAGTCTTCTCCAACACCACAGTTCAAAAGCATCAGTTCTTTGGCATGCAGCTTTCTTTATAGTCCAGCTCTCACATCCATACATGACTGTCATCTATGTCTTTTATCGCCAAGTATTTGTTTTTAAAAATTAGTGACAACACTGAAATTAGAAGTTTGTGCTTATCTTTTGAAGTCATCTAAGGGTCATTTAAATGTAATGCCTCAGCTGTTTACTTTGCTCTGTTTAAAGCAGCCTCTGTCAATATTGTCATGTTGTGGTTGGATTTCCCATTCCCAGGGAAGCTGTTATTATTAGGTCTATTGNCAGGCGAGGCTGCCTGTGCCACCCTGCCCCGTCGCAGCCTCCACTGCGCCACACGCCCCTGCACGGCACGGTGTTGTTATACTGTGGTATAGTATATTATTCTGCACCACACTCCATTACACCAGGCTGCAGCCCACACTGGAGCAGGCTCCTAGGCGTGGGTCAGCCGCTCGTGTCGAATGGGCCTCGGGCTGGTCATGGCCTGCCTACACCTCCTTTTGCCTGGCTCCTCTGCTGGTGGCTTTGGAGCCCGTTTCCCAACCCTGTGGGCCCGGGGCAGGGGAGTGGTCGGCTGGGAGAACTGCCTGCTTCTGCTGGTAGTGGCTCTGGAGAGGGACGAAGAGGATGAAGGCACCAGGGCCGAGGGCCCGGCTCTGCAGTGGCTCGGCCCGGCTCTGCAGTGGGCTCCTCAGGCTGGGCGCTTCAGCCCTCACCGTTTCCCCAAGATTTTACTTCCCGTCAGAACTGTGGGCCCGTGGCTTGTGGTTGTGCCAGAGACGCACGGGCTCCACGCGGTCCACCCCCAGGTACCACATCTACAACGTGGATGAGGAGAACCCTGGCTTCCAGGAGCCTCGCGCCATCTTCTACACGGCCCAGATCGTCAGCGGCCTGGAGCACCTGCACCAGCGGAACATCGTCTACCGGGACCTCAAGCCTGAGAATGTGCTGCTGGACGACGACGGTGCGGCGGGCTCCCTGCCCCCCTGGCCCCGCCGGGCCTCCCTGCCCCGCTGCCTCCCTCCTCGCTCCCCTCTCCAGCCTGACACGTCATTAGTAGGGGAGGGACCAGCTGTGATAAATGCTGGCTAGGGTTCCACAGCACAAAGGCCCAGTGACGTCTGCTTATTGTTCGCTCCGTGATTATCCCCAAGGGAAATCTGGAGCTCGACTGCGTGCCCAGGGCTGCAGGGAGCCGGGCCAGGCATCGGGAGTAAACAGTTAGGGCTGCAGCCAAGTCCCCACTCATCACTTTCCTTGCCGCCTCTGTGAGGAGTCAAATTGGGCTTCTTATCAGAAAACAACTCCAGAGGCCGAGGCCTCCTGTAAGTGACTTTAGGGCCCCTCCCCATCGGAGGCCAGGCGGACGCGCGCGCCCCCACGGGCCGCAGCTACAGAGCTCGCGGCAGAGGCTGGCTGGGGCCGGTGGCCTGGACTCCAGCTGCAGGCGCTGCTGGACACCCCCGTTTGTCCACAGCAAGGAGTGGGGTAGCCTGTGTGTGCCCGTGCCATACTCGTGCATGCGCGCGTGCCTGGTATGCACGTGTGTGTGTGTGTGTGTGTGTGTGTGTGTGTGTGTGTGTGCAGAAGCTGGCCAGGCCCTTGCGGCTCCGGAAGACCAGGCCTCTGTTCGTGGGGCCGTAGGTGACCTGAGCTGTGTTTGTTCTCCAGGCAACGTCCGCATTTCCGACCTTGGGCTGGCCGTGGAACTGAAGGAAGGGCAGACCAAGACCAAGGGCTATGCAGGGACCCCAGGTGAGGGCTCTCTGGGGGCACAGCCTCTCTAGGGGCAGGGGCAGGGCCTGTCCTGGGGTCCTGGGGCCTGGGGTAGGGGCATGGTGAACGCTGGGGTGTCGGAAAACTGCTCCCTCATCCGCAGAAGGGGCAAGGGGCATGGCCCATCCTGGAGTCCCAGGTCCTGGGGTCCCGGGGCCCCGGGCAGGGGCATGGTGAACGCTGGGGTGTCGGAAAACTGCTCCCTCATCCGCAGAGGGGGCAGGGAAACAGCCGGGGGCCTGCACAGCTGTGGGGAAGTGGCACCTATGCCCACCCTCCCCAGCGCCACGGTGGACAGAGCCTGGGGTCCGCGCTGAGGGCAGCAGGGCAGAGGGAGGGGCCACTAGGCAGGGGCTGGGTAGGTGCTCAGCTGTGGGCATCCCAGGGGGCAGATGGGGAGACGGCCTCGGGGGCCCCCGGCCCACCCTTCCCTATGCCGCGTGGCCACGGGGAGGCTGTGCAGTGGGGGCTGCCCTTGTCCAAAGCGTGTGTGTGTTCACATGAGCATGCCTGGGGGGGGTCCTGCCCCCATCCTCTCTCACCCCTGGTGGGCGGGAACAGAGGCTTCACAGTGGGGGACGGGATGGGGGTCTCACCACCAAGGCCCCCAGATTCACACTCAGACTGCTGTGCCCTCCACGCTCCTGATGGCCCTGGATTTCTGCAAGTTTTCTCGGCAACTCTGCTCCTCCCGTTTGTTCAGCTCTGGGGAGAAAGAGGGGGCCCGGGACTGGGGCCTCTGGGGCCTCTGGGCCTTTGGGGGCTGTCTGTCCGCACTGTAGGTCTTTCTCTTCCAGGGCTTTATTTAGGAAAAGGTTCTGTCTTGAATATTCTGGCCCTTGGGCTAGATCTCTGAGGTTCCTCCCTGGGCGTGAGCGTGTGAGGCAGACGCCTCTCGCCTCTTCCCGGGAACTGCATCCTTAGGAGAATGCCGCAGGGGCCCATCCCCGGGGCCAGGACGCAGGTCTCTGGACTGCAGGTGTGGCCCGCCCTGCTTGCAGGGAGCCCTGCTGGCCGCCAGGGGACGCAGGTCTTGCCTCTGCGGGCTTCGCCGAGCCGAGCCTTTGAGGTCAGGTGTCGGGTGTGGCTGCGAGCAGCCCCTCAGGGCTTGGGGTCCGGGGCTTCCAGTGAGGCCTCATGGAGCCCTCCGTACCTTCTTCCCCAGCCCCGCTTCCTCCAGCCCGGGTCAGCCGCAGTCCACCCAAGCGGGGACTTGCGTGGCTGCGCCGTGGGGAGAGGGAGACTGGGAGGTCCGCCCCGCAGGAGCTGACACCCTCCCGGTTCACTCGTCCCGCTCGATCCTGCTTTCCCGTGGCGACTTTCACCGTGGCCACTGTCTATGGTTCCGAGCCGGCGGCGCGGAGGGCAGGGGCCCGCGGGCCTTCCGCCTCCGGGACGCTGCGTCTCCGCGGGGCCTCCTCCTGGATGTTTCCATGGAGAACGGTGGTTGGTGAACGTGTCTTTCCTGAGTCTGCGGCACCTGGACGGCAGTGTAATTTCCTGATGGGAGGCTGCGTTCGGGGCCAGTGATTCTTCTGAACTTGACCTGCAGCCCCTGGGAGAATGTCCTGTGGTCACGTCCCCCTTGGGAACTCGCCACAAACACGGGCAGACCCTGCAGGGCTCAGAGAGGCTGGAAACAGACACACGTTCAGCTTTGGTTTGGGGGACATCCAGTCATTGGAGCACCGAAGCCTCCGACTTCCCAAGCACCCCTCTGCCCCAGGAGTGCCCATGGGCCCCAGATGCTGCCTGTCCACCTCCCCATGTGCCAGGCTGGCCTCCGCACCGGGCACGCAGGGCTGGAGGCTGGGGTAGGCTCCAGGGTGTCCCCTTCAGCCAGTGGGTCCCAGCTCCCCAGAGGTGGAGTGCACAGGCCTCCAGCATCCAGTCCGCTCTTTGGACACTGGAGCTCCGGCCCCTCCTCTTGTGCCCTTTTGGGCGGCAATGGAGCTCCGGCCTCTGACTATAGCCCCGTGAGCCTGCAAGCCCCTCGTGAGCCTCAGATGCCCAATGCATCTGCCGCGGGCAACAAAGTGGGGTGAGACCCACCCTGGGTGGGGGGTCTCTGCTGGGAGCGGCCGTGACCAGGGGACACTCAGGACGGGGGGACCTCCCAGGGGGCGGGGGTCTGCCCACGTGTCACGGTACAAGGGTCCTGCTGGCTCCAGGGAGACAGGGTGTCTGCTCCTCTTGGTGGCCGCTGAGTCCCGCTCTTCCTGCCCAGGGTTCATGGCCCCTGAGCTCCTGCAGGGGGAGGAGTACGACTTTTCCGTGGATTACTTCGCGCTGGGTGTCACGCTGTATGAGATGATCGCGGCCAGAGGGCCCTTCCGAGCCCGCGGAGAGAAGGTAGGCGCACCAGCGGTCCTGTGTGTGTGTGGGGGGT
>SJYW01056728.1:388980-402009 GCA_006410735.1 Raphicerus campestris
TTCACAGCATCATCTTTCAGGATTTGAAACAGCTCAACTGGAATTCCATCACCTTCACTAGCTTTGTTCATAGTGATGCTTTCTAAGGCCCACTTGACTTCACATTCCAAGATGTCTGGCTCTAGATTAGTGACCACATCATCATGATTATCTGGGTCGTGAAGATATTTTTGGTACAGTTCTTCTCTGTATTCTTGCCACCTCTTCTTAGTATCTTCTGCTTCTGTTAGTTCCAGACCATTTCTGCCCTTTATCGAGCCCATCTTTGCATGAAATGTTCCCTGGGTATCTTTAATTTTCTTGAAAAGATCTCTAGTCTTTCCCATTCTGTTGTTTTCCTCTATATCTTTGCATTGATCGCTGAAGAAGGCTTTCTTATCTCTTCTTGGTATTCTTTGGAACTCTGTATTCAGATGCTTATATTTTTTCCTTTTCTCCTTTGCTTTTCACCTGTCTTCTTTTCACAGCTATTTGTAAGGCCTCCCTAGACAGCCATTTTTCTTGTTTGCATTTCTTTTCCATGGGGATGGTCTTGATCCCTGTCTCTTGTACAATGTCACGAACCTTATTCCATAATTCATCAAGCACTCTATCTATCAGATCTAGGCCCTTAAATCTATTTCTCACTTCCACTGTATAATCATAAGGGATTTGATTTAGGTCATACCTGAATGGTCTAGCGGTTTTCCCTACTTTCTTCAATTTGAGTCTGAATTTAGTAATAAGGAGTTCATGATCTGAGCCACAGTCAGCTTCTGATCTTGTTTTGCTGACTGTATAGAGCTTCTCCATCTTTGGCTGCAAAGAATATAATCAATCCCAAATCAGACTCAGTGCATCACCACTGTCGGCCTTAAGTATTTGTGACTGACTGAGACATCAAAACTTCATTTTCTGGCCTTCAGTGCAGCTTGGCACTCAAATTTCTCCCCTAAGAGTATGTCCATGCTCGTTCTCCCCATGCACCACTTCGTCAAGTCCTCAAAGTCCTGGGATGAAGCCCAAGTCCAGACTATGCCACTCCTCTCGCCAGTACCCACTGGAGAGGCACAGGCATCAGTGTCTGCTTGGGATGCTCTGCATCCCTGCACAGCACCAGGGCTGGCTCCTGGGAAACACTCCGTACATAATGGTGGAGGGAAGAAAGGAAGGCAGCAGGGAAGTGGGGAGGGAGATCTACAGGCTAAATCTTGGTACAGTTCTGAAGAATCTTAGAAAACAGAGCTCAGAAGAGGGAACTAACTGTTGGTGAGTGACACTGGTTTCAGTGGGTCTTCCCAAAAGGCTGACAAAACCCTCCAGGTGGCCAGGTTTCTCAGCTTCTTTTATAATTCAGGCCATTCTGGCCTCAGATTCAAGATAATACCAGCCAAAATATTTCCACTGTGACTGAGAAGGGAACTCTTCCATGACAGACAGCCCAGAGGAGCAGACGCTAAGTCCCAGCCAGAAACTAGTGCCCCAAATAGTCAGTTCTAGCCAATGCAGTACAAAAAATCCTGAACAGCAGGCAGAGAACAGTGCCGAGGGGAGGGTCATGTGCATCATGGGTGGCTGTGAGGTGGGCAGGCAGGCAGACATTGACAAGGAGAAACAAGAGGAAGCTAGAAGAGTGGTGGGGTGTAGGAAACAACTTCTTGTTCAGGAAGCAGCTACCATGGGCTACTAGCACTTGACCTAAGTTGACTTCTTTAATTCTCAGAGCAATCTGGCAAAGCTAATGTTATTATTATCCCCGTTTTACAGATTCACACCTAAGCAGCATGGCTCAAAAAGCACACTTAACCACAGGGCTTGGGCTGGAAGGGACTTGGGCTTTAGTACTAGGAGGAGACTAGTCCAAGGCTGCAGCAGACAGCAGTAACCCCTGTGCCCCAGGTCTGGAGGGACAGTTAGAAGGGGTTCAGCTATGGATAGGCAGCCCCAAGCTGAGGATAGAGCAAGGACTTGGCACTCACTGGGCAGGCATGTGTCCTTGGTACCAATTTGCCTCTGGCTATCAGCAGCCACCGTGCAGTCAGGCTCCAGGCTAGCACCTCCATGGAAAAGATGCTTGACAACTATCTGCTGAATGAATGAAATCTCCAGTGGGACACATGGAAAACAGGACTCTGCCCAACCGGTCTGGCAGAACACCATGATGGGTCACTCCTTCGACAAGGGACTGGAACCTCTGGTGTGGACACCATCACATCAGAAACTTTCCAAACTTGGACTGCTTTTGCCCCCTGAGGTTTTATTTCTTTATCGATCAATATGGGACTGGTGCAGTATATCTGACACCAGTCATAGTCAGCCTCCACCCTGCAGGATACACTGGACCCTAGAAATAGCAGCCCATGCCCCTAGCCCCTGTTGTCCTCACTGAGAAGCCCTTCCTGAGCTCTACATCCCCAGGTGCCCACATGCCAGCTCTATCTCCTAAAGGCAGTCACTGGGCCCCTAGACTCAATGTGTCCCAGACTCTCATGACTGTCTGACCTCAGCCCCAGCCCCAGTGCCTTATCTTGAGAAAGGCACATCTCTCCCTACCTATGCTCTATCTACAAACCTAGGTAGGAGTCATTCTTGACATTTTCTCCCCATCCTCAAATGCTATTGGTTCTACTGCTGAAATTTCTTTCCAGTACCTTCTTCTGTGTCTATCCTGCCTGCTGCTGCCCTAGGCCTGGCCTCAACCCTGTCATAGTCTTCTGACTCATTGCTTCTTTGCCTTCATATCCCCAGCCTGTTCTCTCCTCTACCTTCCATACCCCAGGGTGAGTTCAGTAAGTCCACATCCAGATCTATTTGTCACTCCTGCTTCTAAAACCCATGGACAGATGCCCTCACCAAAGAAATAAACTTCATCAGGATGGGGACTTGTCTGTTTTGTTTCATCACTAAGTCTCAGAGCCTAGCCCCATGGCAAGCACATACATATTCTGGATGTGTGAATGAATGAATGAATTCCCTAAACTTGCTCTGCACATTCTCAATCCACTCCTTGTTTCATGTTCACTTTTCCCCGCTTTATTTGCATCATAGACTTATCATGTCCTGATCATGATTTCCATGCTTCTTTTCTGACCCTGGTGAGATGATCACATCCATGTGAGTAGCGACCAGGAGTGCCTTGTTCCCTACTAGGTCCCAGGGCCAAGGAGAGTGTCAGGTACTCATTGAATTGATTGAAAGATCATCTACATAAAAAATACAAATTCTGTATTTGGACATTAAAACCCCTTCCTGATCTGAGCAGAGCTACTTTGAAGCTTCCTGTGAAACCATCTCATGTTGGAGCCTGTTTTTTGGGGGAGGTGGTCTGAGCAAGTACTGGCAGTTCTGAGGCCAAGGGCTCACCAGGCACACACCATGTCAGCCACAGCTGGGACTCAATTCCATGCACATGTGCACAGTGCAAGCACTCAAGGACCCTCCCTCTGGAGAAGTCAGCCACCATTTGACAAGTGAACATAATAGTTCTGTGCATGCTCCACCAGCAGCAGAGCCCAGACACTAGCAAGAGATAGACTGAGCTGGCTGCCCACGCTAACTGCCTCCTACAACCACAGTCTGATNCACCATTTGACAAGTGAACATAATAGTTCTGTGCATGCTCCACCAGCAGCAGAGCCCAGACACTAGCAAGAGATAGACTGAGCTGGCTGCCCACGCTAACTGCCTCCTACAACCACAGTCTGATAGGGATGGAGCATACACTGGATGGTCTGAGCTCAAGGGGACACGCAGGGCAAGCTCAGCTGGAGGGCCAAAATGGGGAGCCTATCCCTGCCCCAGGCCTGCAGGCTGGTTCTGGAATCTTCCCTCAGGCAGAAGCTGTAATGGGCTTCACTGTAGAAATATCTGCCAAAATGGCAGTGGGGCTGGCTCCCAAAGACTGAGAGACCCACAACAGGTGCCCTCCTTCAAGGATCTCCTGAAGAGGGCAGGGTGCAACTCAAAGAGCCAAAAACAAAGGCTGCAGTCCCAGCAGAGTTTATGGGAGAAGCGTCACATGTACATTGCCCTGCCCTACATCCATTACTCCTCACATGAAGGGAGCCAGGGAACTCCCAGCAGTCCCCATGCTCTGGCCTCGGATGCCCATAAATGCCCTGGGCAGGTTGGCAGTGGAAGCCGATGCAGCAGGTGAGGTCCACAGACTCCCCACTTTCTCCCACCCCATCCCTCCTGACCAGGTGCACTCTTGGCCCCTATGTTGTTCCCTAGGAGGTGGCAGTGGAGAAGGCAATGGCACCCCACTCCAGTACTCTTGCCTGGAAAATTTCATGAACGGAGGAGCCTGGTGGGCTGCCGTCGATGGGGTAGCTAAAAGTCAGGTATGACTGAGCGACTTCACTTTCACTTTTCACTTTCATGCATTGGAGAAGGAAATGGCAACCCACTCTGGTGTTCTTGCCTGGAGAATCACAGGGACGGGGGAGCCTGGCGGGCTGCCATCAATGGGGTCACACAGAGTCGGACACGACTGAAGCAACTTAGCAGCAGCAGGAGGTGGCAGGGAGGGTGGTTAGAGCACAGGCTGAGAAGACCTAGCCTGGTAGGCTGCGGTCCATGGGGTCGCTAAGAGTCAGACACAACTGAGCGACTTCACTTTCACTTTTCACTTTCATGCATTGGAGAAGGAAATGGCAACCCGCTCCAATGTTCTTGCCTGGAGAATCCCAGGGATGGGGGAGCCTGGTGGGCTGCCGTCTATGGGGTCGCACAGAGTCAGACACGACTGAAGCGACTTAGCAGCAGCAGCAGCAGCAGCAGCAGCACACATACTCAGTGCCTCCATACCCTTAAAGCCTCCAGGGTTTCATTCATGCACTTGTACAAGGAACAAAGTCCCCCCACACAGCCACTTTCTCTCAGCTCCCAGGACAGACCAGGCACACAAGGGCCTATGTCAAGTCCAGCTCCAGAACCAACACACATAGGGCTCCAAACCTGACCCTAAAAAGGCCACTGACCTTTCCTCACCAGTCAGATGGCTTCCGAGGCAGGATGTCCCTTGGCCACAGTCTATAGGTCTGTCCAAGAAGCTTCCAGGTCAGAGACGAGCCCTCGGGGGCTCATCAGCACCAAGGGACGGTAGAGACCTTTCAAAGCTTCTGTCCCCAGACCAGGGGGATCTCCAAATCCCCATGCAGCTTCTCAGCCTCTCAGTCAAAGAATTGCCTGCCCTGCCTGAGGCCAGCAGGGGAGGCCGGCAGTGGCCCAGAGGAGCCCATGCCCACAGCTGAGGCAAGGTCAAGGCCTTGGCCCAGGGTAGCACTTGCTCACTGGAGAAACAGTTCTGCCCACTGGCTGGATGCCTGACCTTCTCACTGTGGGGCCCGCACACCCCAGGCTGCCAGTAGGTAAGGGCTGGATACTAGGCTGCCTGGCGGTTGAAGCTGCTCATCTGCTCAGACCCAGGAGCCAGCCCCTCCCAAGCTCCCTGAGGAGCCCTCCCTTACATGGAACTCTTACCGCTCATGACTTTGTGTCTAGGGACCCAGAGTCATCAGCTCACCACCCCCATGCACCTGCCTCCTGGCCTTGTTCACAGTCTCAGCCCAACTACCTGGCCAGAGGGCAAGCCAGGTGGAAACTTGAGAGAGACAAGAGGTACTTGGGGTGGGGCAGGGTTGGGGGTAATCCATTCCTTCCCCTCCAGGGCTCCCTGGACTTGGCGTCCAAGAGGGGCCACGGTTGGGGAAGCGAAAGTGGGCAAAAACCCTTGGGTGGTGACTCAAGAGGCCTGGATTTCTGGCTGCTGCCAGGTACACAGACCCCCTCCACACACCCTCTCACCCTACGTGCCGCCTCTCCCAGCTGCTGAGACAAAGGACCTGGAATATGTTGAGTTCCAGCTTCTGGAAGGGCTGGAGGGGGTTTGGAGGCCAGCCCAATGGAGAAGGTGTATAGCTTCCCCCACCTGCACACACGCAGTAAACAATTCACCCACGAATACAAGAGATGTAGGAGAGGCGGGTTCTATCCTTGGGTTGGGGAGATTCCCTGGAGAAGGAAATGGCAACTCGCTCCAGTATTATGGCCTGGAGAGTTCCACAGACAGAGGAGCCTGGCAGGCTCCAGTCCATTAGGTCTCAAAGAGTTGGACACCACTGAGTATGCAGGAAAGGGACTCATACCTGGGATCCCAGCCTCTCTCCAAGGACTACCTGGGAGGGCTTGCATGGCTCCTTTGCACAGAGCCTGGGGCATGCACAGGGACACATGTCTGCACATGACAATCAGAATCTGCTGGGATGCACACCAAGCCAATCATGGGACTTACCTCCACGCAGGCACTTGACGGGGCAGAGGCTATGGGGGAGGACAAGGGCTTTGTTAGCTGCACATGCCATGTTTTTTACCTGTTTTTTGGAGGACGCAGTGAAGCAGGACGCGTGTGATCTAATACCTTAAAGACACAGTGTGCTGGCTTGAAGCGAGAGTGCTAGGGGTAGTGAAGGTCCGAATGGACTGACTTTCCCACGGGTTTCGACAGAAGGGCAGGCCCGTGTGAGCAAGGTGAGGCCAGCCCTCCCTTCGGGAGGCCATTTGGCTGGAATTATTCCTTGGAGACCCTGGTCAGAGACCACCCCGCCAGCCCCTTCACTTCTGCTGGGTGCCAGGTAAAGAAGGCAATGGAAGGTTGCCCCACCCCTCCAGCAGCTCCTGATCCAGAGAGGAAATGGCCATGGCCACCAAGCCTGGGCCACTCGTGAGAAGCAGCACAGCAGAGCGCTAAACAACCTGCCGCAGAGGAGCACCCCCTACCCCAACTATCAACGAGTCCGTCTCCTCCGCACTTGCCCAGCTTGTCCATGAGGAAGTTCAAGGTGGAAAAGGGTTGGGCACCTACTGGAGAGCTTTGGTGAGGCCAAGGCACCTTGACAGGGAAATATCAGCAAGGGGACAGATGTTCTAGATGGACTAGGGCTGGAGGGCCTGGCAGACCACGCCAGCCCCCACAATAGGACCCCCATGGAATCCTGAAGAGGCCAGCCTGGAGTGGATACAGTGCAGGCAGGCAGGGCCCAGATCAGCGAACAGTCACTATGAAGGCTGGAGGGGCAGCCACCTGGCCGGGGAGGCATTTCTCCAGGGGCCGCCATACTGTTTGTTTGCAACGTAGCTAAATTGCTCCCAAGGGTGAACCTTTGTTTCACAACATATTTTCAACCAGACTTTTTCTGCAAACATGTCTGTGTCCGCTCGCACACATGCATACTGTGTCCCAGAGGGCAGGCCCAGCCCCGCCCTGCAGCACCTGGCAGCCTCTGAGCGTGGCCATGGCCTGATTGGAGCAGAAGCAAGGAGCACCTTCAGGAGTGCAGGAGGGAGGGAGGGGTGGCCTCCTGGTCCTCCCTGGGCCTTGTGGCTGGGCACTGCCTCGTCCCTATTCTGCAAGGCTTTTCCTCTGGCACCCCAGTCCCACCCCTCTGCTCTGGGACCAGAGAAGGAATCTTCCAATGGTTTTTGTTTTTTTTTTTTGTTTTTTTTTGTGAAATGCCCTTATTTCTGCTCTCAGCAGAGCCCAAGATCCAGTGGTCATGTGCATGGGATGGCACGGCACTAACAGGAGACCCACACTCTACTCTCAGAAGTACTGCAAGCCCCTGAGTGTCAAGAGAGGAGGAACCCCCCTTCACTGTATGGGGTCAATGAGGGCCAAAGAGGGGATGGGGTGGAGTCAGAGCAGGCTCCAGGACTCAGTTTTTTCCCCTCACCCTCCTTCCTCACTCACACACACACTTTCTCTCTCTCTCTCTCTCTCACACACACGCACATGTTATCATGTTTATTTTATATCTAGTGCCTAGCACACTCTCTCACCTTTAGAGATGGAGAAGCCTTGACCGACTTGGGGGCTGAGATAAGCTCTGTTGAGCCACTAGAGCCAATAACAATGTAATGATCCAGGTCCTTGCCCGCGGAGAAATGTGTATTTAACCCTTGGTCCCAGAGAAAGGGCAGTAGTTCTTTTGATGGCCTCCTGGCCCCCAGCACATTGGCCCTGAGGCCAGGCCCGAAGCAGTGACACTCCTGCCCTCTTAGGCCAAGTCCCAGTACCCTACTCAGCACCCTATCCTCTTTGAGAACATTTCAGAACTGTGGACACAGAGGAGAAGGGTTCAAAGTCCCTCTATGTGATCTCGCATCCAGCCTCCGAACCTGAGTTGGGGCTGGTCCCCAATCAATCTGTTGGAGGAAGGCTAAGCCCTAGAACCTAGGCTGTCTTGCATGACCCCAGGGTCCTGTTTCCCTTCTTTGGGCTTCACTTTCTTCCTGAGCAAATAGTTTGTGGTCATATCCAGGAGATTTCTCTGACTGAGTCCCTGTAATGTCCAACCAGGAGAAGCTGTTGCTGCAAAACCACGTCCCCATAAGCATTTGCTGGCAGAAGTCCTACAGGAAGGGCTTTGCCAAACTCTGCCCCTAAGGCGTGCCTCCCCCAACTGGGATGGCAATGGAAAGGCAGGAGGATCCTGGGAAGGAGGAACCATGGATTTTGTCCAGAGGGGCTGTCCCCACGGGAGTCCTGGATGCAAGAAATTCAGTCACCAAGGTTTGCTGCTATAACTGAACTTTTATTGAGAATATTCTGTGTGCAGAGCCCTGAGCACAGCCTTGAAGAAAACAGGGAAGACACAGCCAAGGCCCTGCCAAGGATGGAACAGAAGAGACACTGAGGGCCCAGAGGCAAGGTCTAGCTCCAAGATGGTCACCATGGAGCCCTGACAGGGAAGGAGGAAGCATCTACCACTGCTGTTACTGTGGGGACTGGAAACAACCATCCTCTCCCTGCAAAGAGGCTGGATCTCAGTCCATTCTGACCTTCACGATTCTACACTTCCTCCACCTCCCAGCAGCTAGGGCCTCCCTCGGGCAGAGGTGGAAAATGGTCACGATACTGTTGAAGGCTGCTGAAAGTTAGAAGGAGGATGGGCAGAGGTGGCTGAGGGAGAGAAGGGAAGAAGGGGAGGACTGAAGGGCTCTAGCTGCACGGCGGACCAGCAGGAAACATCACTGGCGCATCCACAGCCACAGGTTGGCGATGCAGGAAGACAGCAGCATGGTGAATAACAGCATCTCCCGTTGGTGCCAGGTGGCACTCTGGTCCTCCAGGTAGCGCAGACGCTCAGTAATTATGAACAGCTGCAGAGAGACCAGAGCTGACTGGTGAACAAGGCTCTTCTAGGGAAGCCCACAGCACACCAATGGGGGTAAAATATGACTTTAGACCAAGGAGGGCCTCTGCTGTGCTTTGGGAGGAAAAGGGCCTCTGGGCAAGAAGCAGGCAGAGCAGCTGACCAGGGGCTGGGGGGGTGGGCCCAGTGGAACCCAGAGACTGGGCTGTCTGTGTTCTCAGTCCCTGCCACCTTGCCCCTACCATCACTAGTTCTTCCCATTGTCTGGAAGAAGCCAGCCCATCCCAGCTGCCAGGGAAGGGGATGGCAGCCGCAGCACCATAGTGAGGGCCTCAGGATGGGGTGACATGCAAGGCCAAAGAGGGCCACCAGGGAAGACATCCCTCCTGCCCATGCCCATGCCTGCTGGGGTCTCAAACCAAGGAGACCTGAACTTGGCCTGAATGAACATGACCCCTGGCTCAGACCTCTTGGCATCACTCTCTATGAAGAAACTTCTCTTATCCTCTGATGTCCCCTCTTCCTCCTCTTCTCCTCCCTTCTCCCTTCCCACATGTCAGGCAGAGAGATGGGGTTGAGTCTAGGCCTCAAGATAGGACACTGGAGACAAGAAGGCTGGGTGAATGGGGAAGCAAGCGTGACTTCGCCTCCACTGCTAGCAGGTGAATACGATTGGAGAGGCTGGGTATCCTCAAGGTGGGTGGCCCCACCCACCCATTCACCATGATTCTGCCTCCCACCTTCAAGTGGGTCCCTGGCAATCAGACACTCACTTGTCTTCTCATGATCTCCATCTCCAGCTCATTGAGCTTTTCCAGACCAATTTCAGCCAGTGTATTTAACTCTCGGCTGCTGGGAAATAAAACAGAGAGTCAGACCCTCTCGTGGTCCCAGGAGAGCCATAAAGGCAGATGGGTAATGTTGTGGACTCCTCTGGACCATGAGTCTGTCCACCTGGAGCTCTCCCCTTCTCTGGTCGCAGGTCCTGAAGCCTGAGGGCTGGGAGCTGGCCCCGCTGTGGGATGCTAGGAGGCCCTGAACAGGCAAGGGGCCAGGGGGCTCTATGGCTATGGTGAGGAGGCAACAGCCCCATACTCCAAGCATGGCCAGCTGTTCACTGCTCCCTCTTGGGCAGTTTGCTTGCCAACTCCCTGGGTCCCTGCCCCAAAAGCCCTGGCCTTTATCTCCCACAGGGTCCATGGGATACTTCTTACCGCTCATACTGGGAGCTCATGCCCTGGGAGCCGCCAGGATTCTCCTGGGGTTGGGCACCACCATCGCCTTGTTCTCCCACCACTCCAACTCCCTGCAGCTGCAGCCCCTAGGGAAAGGAACCATCAGTCAAAGTATCCTGCTTGGGCCCATACTTTGGGAGCATCAGCACACCCCATTGGGATTCACATGGCGCCTGATCCTCCAGAATCAGAAGAGCCTGGGAGTCACACAGATTGGCTGCCTGCCACCACACCACCTCCACCAGGCTCCTCTGGCCACGGGGCTCTCCAGGCAAGACTTCAGGAGTGAGTTGTAATTTCCTACTGCAGGTGATCTTCCTGACCCAGAGATCAAACCCACGTCTCCTGCATTGCAAGCAGTAAGATTCCTCAAAAACAGCATTAAAAGGACAGTGTGTGTCAGAAAGACTTCAGGACTATAAAGAAGTAGATGGAGGGTCTCTCCTAGAAAAATTTCCACAACCCCCCCTTGATTTTCTTATAGATTGGGATCAGAAGGAGAAAATGCTTTTTGAGAGAGTTGAAGGCAAAATAAGGATGAGTGAGTAGGATGTATTGTTTGTTTGTTTGCTTGAGGTAAAATATTTTATTTTTAACACATCAATATCATAAGAATTAATTTAACAACATATGCAAGCCTGATGATAACTTGTGATCACCAATCATTTGATAGGTCTAACTATCCAAAGGAGTTGTCTTGTTTTTTTTTCTTTTTAATTTTAGAAACTCTCTACTTAGAGTTATATACATTTCAAAACATCAGATTTTTATTTACATTTGATGGGGATTTTTAAAATCTGTGAATTGCAGCAAGTGCAGCTTCCCTCTGTCAATTATTTCCAAAAATGTTATTTTTATTTTCATATATTTTTTAAGGCACACTATATTGTTTTTCCCAAATGAGCAGAGTAGTATTATGACTTTTTTTTTTCATGTTGTGGTTCTCTCAGAGGCAATAGCATTTCATTAACATTTTACTCAAAAATAAATGATGAATAAATATATAGAATTGATGTATTTAATTCTAAGTGTCTAAATTTAATTTCTACAATCAATATAAGGACTCTATTTTTTAAAGGTATATTCTTCTAGTCCTAACAGGCAACTCTAATTAATCTAGAGATTAATTAAATCCCTTTCACTGCCCCCACCTTCTACATCAAAGTTAGAACATAATCAGCTTGCCCACATCCAAGGTGAATATAGCTAACAGAATCAGCCACAGAACTACTAGACTTCAGTCATGAAGTCATGAAACAATCAGGTCTCCCTCCTCCTCAAAATGGCTGCCTTTCCCCCATATTTAATGCACGTGAAGAAGATATGGCAGAAAGTGAAGAACTAAAGAGCCTCTTGATGAAACTGAAAGAGGAGAGTGAAAAAGTTGGCTTACAGCCCAACATTCAGAAAATGAAGATCATGGCATCTGGTCCCATCATTTCATGGCAAATAGATGGGGAAACAGTGTAAACAGTGTCAGACTTTATTTGGGGGGGGCTCCAAAATCACTGCAGATCGTGACTGCAGCCATGAAATTAAAAGACACTTACTCCTTGGAAGGAAAGTTATGACCAACCTTGACAGCATATTAAAAAGCAGAGACATTACTTTGTCAACAAAGGTCTGTCTAGTCAAAGCTATGGTTTTTCCAGTAGTCATGTATGGATGTGAGAGCTGGACTTCAAAGAAAGCTGAGTGCCAAAGAATTGATGCTTTTGAACTGTGGTGTTGGAGAAGACTCTTGAGAGTCCCTTGGACCGAAAGGAGATCCAACCAGTCCATCCTAAAGGAGAGCAGTCCTGGGTGTTCATTGGAAGGACTGATGCTGAAGCTGAAACTCCAATACTTTGGCCACCTGATGTGAAGAGCTGACTCATTTGAAAAGAACCTGATGTTGCAAAAGATTGAAGGCAGGAGGAGAAGGGGACAATAGAGGATGGGATGGTTGTATGGCATCACTGACCTGATGGACATGAGTTTAGATAACCTCCAGGAGTTGTTGACAGGGAGGCCTGGCGTGCTGTGGTTCATGGGGTCACAAAGAGTCGGACATGACTGAGCAACTGAACTGAACTGAACTGAATGCAACAATATGGCCACCATTTTCTCTACAACATTCCCTCAAATGGTTAGTATAATTTTAAAAATTCACTACAGTGGAACAAAATTTAACTCAGCTGATTTTCTAGAACATCAGGTCTCCCTGCCTCTCCAGTCAGTTTGCCTTCCCTCTACCTCCTATAACCTTTGCAACAGTATAACAACCATGTTTCTAAAATTGCCTGCCCCATGTTTCTAAAATTGCCCGCATATGCAGCAAAAGTAGCTTACTTATCAGATGGGCTACAAAACATGAGACTCACATGATTGCCTGGTACAGTCAGATCTCCCTCCTCTCCAAAAGTGCTGCCTTTTCCCAGTAAACGTGCAGTGGTTTAACAACCATGTTTCTAAAACTTTCTGTTACCCAAGGTGAATGTAGTTAAAATAATTGGCTACAGAAGGATGATGGGATTCATGTGATTCCTGAGAAGAGTCAGGACTTCCTCTTCTCCAAAATGACTGTCTTTTCCCAGTATCTTTTGCAACAGTATAGCCACCATTTTTTTCTAGAACATTCCCTCATTCATATAGAATGTAACTTAAAGATTGGCTACAAG
>SJYW01056728.1:405305-419306 GCA_006410735.1 Raphicerus campestris
TTTCTCAAGAGGCAGGTCAGGTGGTCTGGTATTCCCATCTCTTTCAGAATTTTCCACAGTTTATTGTGATCCACACAGTCAAAGGCTTTGGCATAGTCAATAAAGCAGAAATAGATGTTTTTCTGGAACTCTCTTGCTTTTTCCATGTTCCAGTGGATGTTGGCAATTTGATTTCTGGTTCCTCTGCCTTTTCTAAAACCAACTTGAACATCAGGATGTTCACGGTTCACGTATTGCTGAAGCCTGGCTTGGAGAATTTTGAGCATTACTTTACTAGCGTGTGAGATGAGTGCAGTTGTGTGGTAGTCTGAGCATTCTTTGGCGTTGCCTTTCTTGGGGATTGGCGTGAAAACTGACCTTTTCCAGTCCTGTTTCAGTATTGACGAAGCCCATTTCACCTACTTTCTCTTTTGTCGCTTATGTTTTGGTGGCATCTCTAAGAATCTCAAGCCAGTTCCAAGGTCATGAAGATTACGCAAGGTCTAAGAGTTTTGCTACTTGAGCTTGACGCTTCCAGCGTGTCTTAATCTGTGTGACCCCATGGACTGTAGCCCACAAGGCTCCTCTGACTATGGCATTCTCTGGGTAAGAACACTGGAGTGGGGTGCCATGCCTTCCTCCAGGGGACCTTCCCCATCCAGGGATCAAAGCTGCCTCACTTACATCTTGGGCACTGCAGGCGATTCTTACCACTGAGAGCTGATTTCGTATGTAGCGTGAGATGGCCCACACTCCAGCTTTTGCCTGCGGCCTGTGGCCCTTCTCCGTTTCAGTGTGTGCATTCACAGCTCTCGCTTTCCCGGGTCCTGGCTGGGCTGCATCCCCTCTCACCTGGACCCTGTTGTTGGGGCGAAACACCCCGTCTCCACCTAGCTCTGGGCAGCCCTCTTCATTATCACAACCTTATCTGCTTGGTATTTGCATTTTAAAATCACCTGCCCTTGTTGAAATGTAGATGGTGGACCCAGCAGAGATTCGAAGATGACCTTCTAGCTACTGAATAACAGCTGTCCCTCTCCTAGGAGAAGAGACCCCAGCTGGACAGGGAGGTGCATTCACAACCTAACCCAGAGCTTCCTGTGGTTGCCAGGGCAACAGACACATCCTCTCTGCAACATTTGTGGGGTCTGGCCGCCCTCACACAGGAGAGGCACCTTCTGAGGGGTGAGCGGTCCTTCTGCTAATGTTAAACCACTAGCAGCTGGACGGGGCCACGAGGCCTGGGAAGGGTGAGGCGCTGTGACGGAGTCTAGGACACGCAGGTCTCGGCTAAGAGGACGCCCTCCTAACGCTTGTCCTGACAGGTTTCCTATTTCTAGCCGAGGGCTTGGAGGAGAGGACTTCCAGTGTCTTTCCCAGCACCAGCGCCTGGACCCTGGGTTCTCGGGCAGCTCCACGCGTGCGGTCGTCCCCGAGCCATTTATCAGACTTGTGATCCTGATAGCACTGACTTCTAATGTTTCCTGAAGGTTGATGAGGACGTTCAGGTCGTGGTGACCTGTGCAAACTGAGTCAGACCACGTTCACACATCCGCGGCAGGCAGGCAGCCCTCCGTGCCAGGGCGCCTTGGAACTCGTGTGCTTTCTGTGAAGCCTGGAGGCCGCTGGGTGGAAGTGTGGTGTGAAGGTCTTTCGGCTGAGACTGCAAGTCAGAGCTGGCCATCAGCCAGGACAAGGAGCGTGGGTCTGTGAGGTTTTCAGGTGGTGCCCGAAGGCCTCACTGGGGCAGCGGGCCTGATGATGGCTCTGCTCACCCACCCACTCATGGCGAGACCGGCAGGGCCCCTGGCCCAGGGCTGGCACTCAGCTCAGGCACATGGCTGGGCAGACACCCACTCCCAAGAGGGCCCAGGGACGGCTGCATGCAGACCCGCTGGCCCAGCAGAGCCACCTCCAGGGACAGCTCCGCTGCTCGGGGATGCTGCAGGGCCCTGGTGGGAGGTGAGGGGTGGCAGCGCCCCCCCAGGAGGCTGTGTGCCTGTCCGCTGGAGCAGGCTTACCGGCCAGGTTTGGGCAGACCCAGTACCTGCACAGCGAGGAAGGGCCACGAGGAAGGCGCCCGGCCCGCTGCCCCCTGGGACAGCCCCGGGGCTGAGCGGGCCGCCTCCGGCCATGTTCTCGAAGCTGAAGGTGAGCTGCCGTGTGAATGAGCGTCGTACTGTACTTGGCAGCTTGCTTTACAGAAACTTGGGTGAACGTTCCGGTCACTCTCCAGCCTTCCCAGGATGGAGAACTTGCCCTCATGCTGTGGGCTGCACGGCTCTAGGCGGGGCCTGGTGCAGGGCTGACACCAGCGACTCTCACAGGAATTTTTCGCTTTTGCTATTTGTTTTCATAAACCTGAAATCGTTTCACAAGAAATATCAAAAAAAATGTTAAGGAGGTGGCCGATCTGAGACATGAAGACAGATTCTCAGCCTCATGAATGACAGAAACGTGGGGAGTGACAGTGAGGCGTGTCTGCTGTCAGATTGGAGGAGGCGCGTGGTGGAAGCGGGCAGCGTCCTTGGGGACATCACGGGCACGCGTCAGGCTGTGGTGGGGAGGGCCCACTCGTTCCCTGGGTTCTGGCATGCAGAGATGCCCACAGTGTCCCTTGGCACCTGTGGCCCCTGGGTCCCCAGAGCCTGTCCTGCAGAAACACTCATGTCTGAGCTCAGGCTTTTCTGTGGAACGCAATTAGGGTCTTGGTAGCAGAGTTTGATATAGCAAGGAACTGCCGGGCTCTGGGAGGCCCTGGCTCATCCATGAAGCTGTGCGGTAGGACAACCGCTCCCTGTGTGCCTGCACCTCCTGTACCCCATGAAACAAGCAAGTGACTGGGTAGGCCTTGCTGAAGGGGCCACCTCGGCCAGCGTGGGGGGTCTCCAGCCGTCATGGTGGGAGGTGAGGACCCCGCGGAGCTGCCGCAGGATTCCGGGTGAGAACCCTGCGGGGTTCCAGGCGAGGACCCCGGGGAGTTGCCATAGGGCTCTGGAGGGACTCAGGACCTGAGCGGGGTGCGTGCTGGAAGGTTCCGCCACGCCCGAGCCGCTCCCGTCTCTGCTTCCAGCTGGTGGCGGCCATCGTGTTCATCAGCTTTGGCGTGGTGGCAGCCTTCTGCTGCGCCGTCGTGGACGGCGTGTTCGCTGCTCGGCACATTGTGAGTCCCCCCCCAGCCCTGGTTCAGGTCTCAGGTACTGTGTGCATAAGAGATCATCGAAAGCTCAGTCTCCTCCTGCGGAACCCAGCTCGGTGACCCTCACTGCATGCCCTCGTGCTGCCCAGTCGCTGGGCTGTCCTCCCGCTTTCCCCTCGCTGCCCCACTGTAGCCAGTCACTGTCAGACCCGAATTCCCTGCCTTCTCCGCAGCTCAGGGGTGAGCTGTGATGCTCCTGCCCGCCCCCCAGGGGCTCTCGCTGGCCACGGCCTCGCCCCTTCGGGCTCGGAGCCTGCGGTGACAGGTCTAAACTCGCTGCGGGTGGCTGCCGATCTGCGCTGAGGCTGCCCTTTCCACTTCCCTCCAGGAGCCCAGGCCCCTCATGGCGGGCAGGTGCCAGTTCCACTCCAGCGGAGCTGGCTACCTACACGACGTCCACCAGGCGGAGGTAAGGACCGGGGCTCGCTCTTTCTCTGACCCACGGCCTGTGTCCCGGGGCCATGGCCCTGTCCCCATCAGACTGTCCTGGCCCCCGCGTGTCTCTGCCACGTCCTAGCATGTGTCCAGTGAGGAGCGGGGCGTCGGCCGTCACCTTCACCCTGGACTCACAGTAGCCCCGCGTCCAAGTGTCCAGTCTGTGTGGCTTTTGAGAGGAGCCTCTTATTGACTCATTAGTGCTCACGTGGGCCCCAGCTCGCCGGCCGTCCTGGGCTGAGGACACAGGGCGCTTCCACGTCTCTTCTGGGAGTGGCGGGGGTGTGGTGGCCTCGTGGCCCCGCTGCCGCCTCACATCTTACTGTCTTGCCTATGAAGATTGGTCAGTTTGGCTAAACACAGCCTCTGACGCTGCGTGCAGAGGTCAGGCAGGAGGGGCGTGGAGAGGATGGTGGGGAGAAGGTGGGAGCGTGGTTGAGGCCTTGTGGCTTCTGGGGACACTGCCCACTGCTGCCCGCCCACGTGGGACACCCCTTCTCTGAGGGCCTGGTCCGCACTCCTGGAGGGAGCTTTGGGGCCTTGTCTTGGTCAGTGGGGCCCATTGCCCAAGTCCCTGTCCTCCCTGTCCTCACTCATGCACGTTCTTCCCCTCAAGTCCTCCCTGGGATCCCTGGTCTCCTTCCACAGCTGGGTGGTCTCTGCCCCACCGACCGCCCACGTGGGGGTGGCTGGCTTGTGACGCTGGTCACAAAGCACCAAGGAAGGAGGGGAGGCCTCTACGATGTGCGGACTGGCTTGGTCAGACCGAGCTGCTGGGAGGTCCAGAAGGGTCTCCCTGGAGGGTCTCCTACCCGGAGAGGTCCCTCCCTGGAGGGTCTCGTACCTGGAGAGGTCCCTCCCTGGAGGCACGGGGCTGAGGCCTTCTCCCCGACCTCGTCCAGCAGCAGGCACTGGTCACCTGGTCCCTCCCCCTGCAGGGAGGCTGCGTCACCCACCAGCCTCTGCACCTGACCTGGTAGAAGACCAGGCAGGTCAGGAAGCATGCACTCGGGAGGTGTAGCTGCCCGGCTGGGGGGCAGAGTGCTGGGTGAGGGTGAGGGCAGGGCAGGGGAGGTGTGGGCACCTTGCTGCCTCTCTGCTTGCAGGTCACCTGTCACTCCCCAAATGGTGGGTGTCCGCTGAAGGTGAAGAGCAACACTTGCTACTGCTGCGACCTTTATGACTGCCAGGGGTGAGAGGCTGCAGGGCAGGGCAGGGGGCGTGGGCTCGAGGCCTGGGCAGGCATATCGGTGCGGTTCTCTGGGGAGGGGCTGGCGGTAGGCACAGGACTCTGGGCTGTTTCAGAGCCGCATGCCCTACCCCCGGCCCGAGGCTGGAGGGGTTGTTCCAGGGTTTGGTCCAGCCCTTGGAGGTAAATCTCAGCTCTGTGGAGGCTGCCCCCCGAAGCCTAGGACCCTGGAGTTTTGGGCCCATGTGGGACCAGCGGGGCAGTGTGTCCTGCTCTGCTCAGAGGCCTGGGGCATTCCCGGGTGAAAACGGCCTCGGGGTCTGCTGCCTGCCGCGTCTCCCTGCCGAGTGCCCCGGGCCCCCGCCCCACCCCGCCCGGCCGGGCAGCGTCTCCACAGCTGCAGGTGACGTGTGCCCCTCGCCATGCAGCGCCCGGAGCCCCGCCGTTTATCACGAGTTCGTGGGCGTTGGCGCCTGCCGGGACGCGCTCCATCTCTACCGCCTGCTCTGGGCCTCGGCCACGCTCAACGTCCTGGGGCTGCTGCTGGGGGTCGCCACTGCTGCCATCCTGGGGGCCTTCAAGGACACGGTGAGTGCGCCTGCCTCTGCCGGGCTGGCCGCAGCCTCGGCCCCTCAGAGCCTCGGCCCCTCAGCCTGTCCTCCCTGAGGAGTGAGCGGCCTGAGCCCGCCCAGGGACAGAGCAGGACGCGGAGCCTGACCCCCGATGGCCTTGCCATGCCTCCCTGGCCTGAGGCCTGCGGAGTGCCAGCGCCTCCGCCCACGGCCCGGAGCTCAGGCCTGCACTTCCCCGGGCCCAGGTGGCTCCGTGTGTCCCCGGGAGCCTGCCCGAGTGTCTGGGCGGCTCTCCCCACAGCCGGCATCCTCCCCTGAGGACCGGCTTTTCCAGGCCTTGTTTTCAAGCGGAGCCCACAGGGCGCTTCCCACAACCGCCCCCATCCCCCGAGGTGCCACATGTGAGGCCCCCGATACCCGGGAATGCCCACGACCGCCTGCATCAGCAGCCACGCTCCCATCACCCAGCTTTAGAGAAAAGGCAGTGTGAACGCACCTCCAAATGGCCCCCCACAGCACAGACCCCAGCGTCTCCCCAGCTCAAACAGCCAACGGGCGGCTTGTTACCACTGACCCGGAGACTGGCCATTGCCCGCATCTCTCAGCTTAGCCTGGAGCCTCTCAGGAGCTGTGACGTGTTTCTGGAAGGTTTCCTGACCCCAGACGAGTCCTGGGAGAACACGGGACCACCCTTCTCCCTGGCTCCCACCCTGGGCCCTGCAGACCCCAGGCCCGGCTTCTGCTTGGTCACAAGGCTCGGCAACCAGCCGGTCCTCTTGCCCCTGGGATGGCCAGAGCCTGTGGGGCCTTCTCAGGGGGCTTCTCCTGCAGGTCAGAGGGTTCCCCTGGCAAATCTCCGAGGACAGGGAGGTTAGACGCGATAGGCGCACAGTGTCTGGTTCTGGGTCCTACGAGCCTGGTGGAGGCAGCTGGTCTGTCCCCAGGGATGGTGGTCAGCCTGATGGGCTTCCCAGAAGGGGTCCTGTGCTCACTGAGTTTGTGACAGAACCGCTGCAACTTCTCTGGGGAATGTGGCAACCCCCCAGAAAGGCCGCTNTAAGAGATCATCGAAAGCTCAGTCTCCTCCTGCGGAACCCAGCTCGGTGACCCTCACTGCATGCCCTCGTGCTGCCCAGTCGCTGGGCTGTCCTCCCGCTTTCCCCTCGCTGCCCCACTGTAGCCAGTCACTGTCAGACCCGAATTCCCTGCCTTCTCCGCAGCTCAGGGGTGAGCTGTGATGCTCCTGCCCGCCCCCCAGGGGCTCTCGCTGGCCACGGCCTCGCCCCTTCGGGCTCGGAGCCTGCGGTGACAGGTCTAAACTCGCTGCGGGTGGCTGCCGATCTGCGCTGAGGCTGCCCTTTCCACTTCCCTCCAGGAGCCCAGGCCCCTCATGGCGGGCAGGTGCCAGTTCCACTCCAGCGGAGCTGGCTACCTACACGACGTCCACCAGGCGGAGGTAAGGACCGGGGCTCGCTCTTTCTCTGACCCACGGCCTGTGTCCCGGGGCCACGGCCCTGTCCCCATCAGACTGTCCTGGCCCCCGCGTGTCTCTGCCACGTCCTAGCATGTGTCCAGTGAGGAGCGGGGCGTCGGCCGTCACCTTCACCCTGGACTCACAGTAGCCCCGCGTCCAAGTGTCCAGTCTGTGTGGCTTTTGAGAGGAGCCTCTTATTGACTCATTAGTGCTCACGTGGGCCCCAGCTCGCCGGCCGTCCTGGGCTGAGGACACAGGGCACTTCCACGTCTCTTCTGGGAGTGGCGGGGGTGTGGTGGCCTCGTGGCCCCGCTGCCGCCTCACATCTTACTGTCTTGCCTATGAAGATTGGTCGGTTTGGCTAAACACAGCCTCTGACGCTGCGTGCAGAGGTCAGGCAGGAGGGGCGTGGAGAGGATGGTGGGGAGAAGGTGGGAGCGTGGTTGAGGCCTTGTGGCTTCTGGGGACACTGCCCACTGCTGCCCGCCCACGTGGGACACCCCTTCTCTGAGGGCCTGGTCCGCACTCCTGGAGGGAGCTTTGGGGCCTTGTCTTGGTCAGTGGGGCCCATTGCCCAAGTCCCTGTCCTCCCTGTCCTCACTCATGCACGTTCTTCCCCTCAAGTCCTCCCTGGGATCCCTGGTCTCCTTCCACAGCTGGGTGGTCTCTGCCCCACCGACCGCCCACGTGGGGGTGGCTGGCTTGTGACGCTGGTCACAAAGCACCAAGGAAGGAGGGGAGGCCTCTACGATGTGCGGACTGGCTTGGTCAGACCGAGCTGCTGGGAGGTCCAGAAGGGTCTCCCTGGAGGGTCTCCTACCCGGAGAGGTCCCTCCCTGGAGGGTCTCGTACCTGGAGAGGTCCCTCCCTGGAGGCACGGGGCTGAGGCCTTCTCCCCGACCTCGTCCAGCAGCAGGCACTGGTCACCTGGTCCCTCCCCCTGCAGGGAGGCTGCGTCACCCACCAGCCTCTGCACCTGACCTGGTAGAAGACCAGGCAGGTCAGGAAGCATGCACTCGGGAGGTGTAGCTGCCCGGCTGGGGGGCAGAGTGCTGGGTGAGGGTGAGGGCAGGGCAGGGGAGGTGTGGGCACCTTGCTGCCTCTCTGCTTGCAGGTCACCTGTCACTCCCCAAATGGTGGGTGTCCGCTGAAGGTGAAGAGCAACACTTGCTACTGCTGCGACCTTTATGACTGCCAGGGGTGAGAGGCTGCAGGGCAGGGCAGGGGGCGTGGGCTCGAGGCCTGGGCAGGCATATCGGTGCGGTTCTCTGGGGAGGGGCTGGCGGTAGGCACAGGACTCTGGGCTGTTTCAGAGCCGCATGCCCTACCCCCGGCCCGAGGCTGGAGGGGTTGTTCCAGGGTTTGGTCCAGCCCTTGGAGGTAAATCTCAGCTCTGTGGAGGCTGCCCCCCGAAGCCTAGGACCCTGGAGTTTTGGGCCCATGTGGGACCAGCGGGGCAGTGTGTCCTGCTCTGCTCAGAGGCCTGGGGCATTCCCGGGTGAAAACGGCCTCGGGGTCTGCTGCCTGCCGCGTCTCCCTGCCGAGTGCCCCGGGCCCCCGCCCCACCCCGCCCGGCCGGGCAGCGTCTCCACAGCTGCAGGTGACGTGTGCCCCTCGCCATGCAGCGCCCGGAGCCCCGCCGTTTATCACGAGTTCGTGGGCGTTGGCGCCTGCCGGGACGCGCTCCATCTCTACCGCCTGCTCTGGGCCTCGGCCACGCTCAACGTCCTGGGGCTGCTGCTGGGGGTCGCCACTGCTGCCATCCTGGGGGCCTTCAAGGACACGGTGAGTGCGCCTGCCTCTGCCGGGCTGGCCGCAGCCTCGGCCCCTCAGCCTGTCCTCCCTGAGGAGTGAGCGGCCTGAGCCCGCCCAGGGACAGAGCAGGACGCGGAGCCTGACCCCCGATGGCCTTGCCATGCCTCCCTGGCCTGAGGCCTGCGGAGTGCCAGCGCCTCCGCCCACGGCCCGGAGCTCAGGCCTGCACTTCCCCGGGCCCAGGTGGCTCCGTGTGTCCCCGGGAGCCTGCCCGAGTGTCTGGGCGGCTCTCCCCACAGCCGGCATCCTCCCCTGAGGACCGGCTTTTCCAGGCCTTGTTTTCAAGCGGAGCCCACAGGGCGCTTCCCACAACCGCCCCCATCCCCCGAGGTGCCACATGTGAGGCCCCCGATACCCGGGAATGCCCACGACCGCCTGCATCAGCAGCCACGCTCCCATCACCCAGCTTTAGAGAAAAGGCAGTGTGAACGCACCTCCAAATGGCCCCCCACAGCACAGACCCCAGCGTCTCCCCAGCTCAAACAGCCAACGGGCGGCTTGTTACCACTGACCCGGAGACTGGCCATTGCCCGCATCTCTCAGCTTAGCCTGGAGCCTCTCAGGAGCTGTGACGTGTTTCTGGAAGGTTTCCTGACCCCAGACGAGTCCTGGGAGAACACGGGACCACCCTTCTCCCTGGCTCCCACCCTGGGCCCTGCAGACCCCAGGCCCGGCTTCTGCTTGGTCACAAGGCTCGGCAACCAGCCGGTCCTCTTGCCCCTGGGATGGCCAGAGCCTGTGGGGCCTTCTCAGGGGGCTTCTCCTGCAGGTCAGAGGGTTCCCCTGGCAAATCTCCGAGGACAGGGAGGTTAGACGCGATAGGCGCACAGTGTCTGGTTCTGGGTCCTACGAGCCTGGTGGAGGCAGCTGGTCTGTCCCCAGGGATGGTGGTCAGCCTGATGGGCTTCCCAGAAGGGGTCCTGTGCTCACTGAGTTTGTGACAGAACCGCTGCAACTTCTCTGGGGAATGTGGCAACCCCCCAGAAAGGCCGCTCATTACCCAGGAGGCACCTGTGCATGAGCTGCGTGCTGGACAGCTTCCTCTCGCAAAGCCAGAGCTCCGGGGTGTTGGGAGAAGCAGGCAAAGTGACTCCTTAGAATTTACACCTGTGAGGAGATGCTCTTGTAAGGGTGGTGCACCTTATAAATGAAGATTACGTTCAATGGAGACGCTTCACTCACCACCCGAAGGTCTCTGCTGTCAGGGATATGGAGGCAGGTCCCAGGTGAGCTTTAATTCTGTCAGAGGGAGACCCACGGGAGGACGTGGACTCTGTCACCTGGGGACTCCACAGGATGATGGCTGTCTCCTGCATGACCGCTGGACGGGGCTCTCCAGAGCCAGGCTCTTCCAATGTGTCTCCATCCTCTGTGGCAGGTCCCGCTGGCCCAGCTGGCCTACGGCCCGTCCACAGCGCCTCGGGTCCTCTATGACCCTGCCCAGCAGATCCTGGCCTGCTCAGGCTTCCGCCCTGGGCCCCCAGCCATCCCAACCTGCTCGTCCTACCCGCTGCCTCTCCAGGTAGGCCGAGTGCCCTGGGTGGGGTGGGTCTCACATCATGAGCAGCCCTCACCTGGGACGTGCTGCCCAGGTGGCGGAGGGGGCGGGGAGGGCTTGGACTGAACAGTACAGGGGTCTGTGGCTCCCCCTCCTAATTAGGTGGGGGAGGTGCAGCTGGTGTAGACCAGCAAGGGGGTGGGATGACATGGGGGCATCCCCAGGCCCCCTCGCAGGACGTTCGACGGCCCCAGGGATGCGTTTTGGGTGTCCTTTGCTCCTTGTGGCCCTGGAGACCCAGCCAGCTGACCCTTCAGGGCCTTAGCTTTCCTAATCCCCATCCGGGTCCCCCGGAAGTTGGCTGCAGTTTCCTGGCCAGACTGACCGGGCGGGCCAGCTGCCTGGCCCCCGGGACATGCCAGAGTCCCCGAGAGGCACCTGTGGGTTTCCAGCCTCCAGCCTTTCCTCACCCTCAACAGCGGCTACCACGCAAGCTTCACTCTCACACCTCTGGAGGCCTTGGGGTGCTGTGGGGGGGGCGTGTGGGATGAAGCCTTGCTCATAGAGCGGCATCGCCAGACCCCCTGCCAGCCACCAGCGCACCCCCAGCGCGACGGCCAGAGTGCCCTCGACTGTTGTCCTGTGGCCTTGGGGGACAGAGGGCCTCCGTTTTGAGGGGGTGGTCTTGGCACATCCTCTGGTCTATATCGATGACGACAAGGGCCTGATCAGCTTCTACCAGCAGCACATGTAGGAGCACAGTTCCACGCACAGCAGTAATCAGACTCCGAGGAGATGCCGTGTGTGCCTCGTCAGGGGGAAAAGGACAGATGGCTGCTCCCAGCGGCGGAGGAAAGGGACTCTGCAAGTGTTCGGTCCAGTCACTGGCAGAGGAAAACACTCCTGCATGACACAGGGAGCGAGCCGCTGTTGGGAGCTGTTTTGAGCAGTTAGTCAAAAGAAAAATCACAAAAGGGAACTCACCTTCCTTACTCCCTGGGCTGCCTGCTCAGGAAATGCAGGAATAAGGACCCACTGATAATCAACTCACATCCTATAACGAAGAACCTTGCACGCTGTCACTAAGGGCCTTGCATCCTTTACTGAAGGACTTTTTGTCTGCCCTCCGATGGCGACACCTGTGTGAGCAGAGCCTGGCTTACCTCTCCTCTCTGGTGGCTTCCTCCCTGGTTCCTGGCGTTTCTTGTTTTCTGGCGTTTNCCCCTCGCAGGACGTTCGACGGCCCCAGGGATGCGTTTTGGGTGTCCTTTGCTCCTTGTGGCCCTGGAGACCCAGCCAGCTGACCCTTCAGGGCCTTAGCTTTCCTAATCCCCATCCGGGTCCCCCGGAAGTTGGCTGCAGTTTCCTGGCCAGACTGACCGGGCGGGCCAGCTGCCTGGCCCCCGGGACATGCCAGAGTCCCCGAGAGGCACCTGTGGGTTTCCAGCCTCCAGCCTTTCCTCACCCTCAACAGCGGCTACCACGCAAGCTTCACTCTCACACCTCTGGAGGCCTTGGGGTGCTGTGGGGGGGGCGTGTGGGATGAAGCCTTGCTCATAGAGCGGCATCGCCAGACCCCCTGCCAGCCACCAGCGCACCCCCAGCGCGACGGCCAGAGTGCCCTCGACTGTTGTCCTGTGGCCTTGGGGGACAGAGGGCCTCCGTTTTGAGGGGGTGGTCTTGGCACATCCTCTGGTCTATATCGATGACGACAAGGGCCTGATCAGCTTCTACCAGCAGCACGTGTAGGAGCACAGTTCCACGCACAGCAGTAATCAGACTCCGAGGAGATGCCGTGTGTGCCTCGTCAGGGGGAAAAGGACAGATGGCTGCTCCCAGCGGCGGAGGAAAGGGACTCTGCAAGTGTTCGGTCCAGTCACTGGCAGAGGAAAACACTCCTGCATGACACAGGGAGCGAGCCGCTGTTGGGAGCTGTTTTGAGCAGTTAGTCAAAAGAAAAATCACAAAAGGGAACTCACCTTCCTTACTCCCTGGGCTGCCTGCTCAGGAAATGCAGGAATAAGGACCCACTGATAATCAACTCACATCCTATAACGAAGAACCTTGCACGCTGTCACTAAGGGCCTTGCATCCTTTACTGAAGGACTTTTTGTCTGCCCTCCGATGGCGACACCTGTGTGAGCAGAGCCTGGCTTACCTCTCCTCTCTGGTGGCTTCCTCCCTGGTTCCTGGCGTTTCTTGTTTTCTGGCGTTTTTCTCTGTGGTCCGTGGCGGTTTTCTCTGTGGTCCGTGGTGATCTGTTCATTTCATGGTTCCTGGTCACTTACTCTGTGGTCCTTATTGCTTTATCGTGTGGTTCCTGCCAGCTCCTCTGTGGTTTCCACTGGTTTATTCTGTGGTCGGTGGTCCCTGCTTCTCTCAGCGGCTCATTTCCATTGAAGAACAGAGCACGCACGTAAACAGTGGGAGCTCTGCCGCCCCGTGAGACCACACCACCAGCTGAGCTAAAATTCCCGCTGAAGCGGCGGGCTCTGGCCTCACCGCTTACAGTGGGAGCTGGGGTCCCCACAGACCTGAGAAGATGTTCTCTAGAGATTTCCTCTGTCGTCTGAGGTCAGAAAGAGGTGTGAATTTGAGAGAGAGAAAGCAACAGATCCCAGGGCCCTTGGATCCTAGAGCCCCCTTAGAGGGTCTCCAGGAGGAGGGGCAGGCAGGCGGGTGCCCCTTGGCCCTGGGTGGAGTGCAAGGCCCCACTCGGCCCCCCTGCAGACCAGAGCCTGCGTGCGCTCACTTTGTCCCATCACAGAAGGGGTTGCTTGCTTTACTTACTTAATGCTGGTTTTAAGCAGGCATTTCTAACCCTTAGAAGTTAAGAAAAAAGAGAGGCATCTAAGCGGTGTGTTGGCCGGTGGAGAACCTGGGAGCTTTACGTGTCTAAGCCGGGCGGCGCCCCAGCACTTCCTCTGCAGGGCCACTTTGCGTCTTGGTGTGTTGGCGTGGGTTCTCCTGAGATGCAGAGCCAGCAGCGCGTCTGCACAGAGCAGGCACACAGAGAGGTCTGCATGGATGGAGGTGGTGCCTGCGTAAACTTACAGGTGGAGAAACAGGGAGCCAGAGGAAGAGAGTCCAAAATCTGTGGGGCAGGCCACAGCCTGGAGGCCCCGGGAAGGATGGATTTTGCAGTTTGCGTCTGAAGGCATCTGGAGGCGGAATTCCCTCTGCTCGGGGACCTTAGGCATTCTTCTTCAACTGGTCGGATGAGGCCCGGCTGCAGCAGGGAGTGAGACCTGCTGGTCTGCGTGGTCACCACAGCTACAGAACGCCCTCGGGATGGCATCTAGACAGCAGTGCGGCGCCTGGGCACTGACCGCAGTCTAGCCACACTGGTGCATGAGATTAGCCATCATGCATCATGGAGAGCATTGATGTTCTTGGTTTCCCCTTAACATATGAAGCGCTGAGTGAGCCCAGGCCCCGACGAGCTGGGCAGCCTTCTGGGGCAGGGTTCACGTGTCCGCGCGTCCAGTGGCAGGCGGCCGATGGCCACCCTTCTGGGTGTCGAGACCGGTGTCCCGCAGGCACGCTGGGGGCCCCGCGGGGCTGAGTCAGGGCCTCCTGTGGCCCCTGGGAACTCAGCCTCATCAGGAAGCAGTCACCGCCTACGGGCCTGGGGGCTGAGCCCAAGTGGGCTCTGAGGGGCTCCCGCGGGCTCAGGAGGCTTTTCTGTTTGATTGCAGCTGCCCGGAGGCTTCGCTGCCTTACCTGGCTCCGACCTCCCTCTGCCCGAGGACGCGCAGCCTCAGTCCAGCTCCAGCTGCCGGCACCCCCTCAGCGCCCCCACCCACCTCCTCCCTGGGGAGAAGCCCCCCCCCTACACAC
>SJYW01056728.1:422248-449866 GCA_006410735.1 Raphicerus campestris
GTGTGTCTGTCCATTTCACACCACATTTAAAGGCATCCAGAGTTTGGCCTGTCATCTGTAAAATATGTAGAGTTTTCCAGTTTCCACAACTGAGAATTCTTTTCTGCCAGCAGGCAGTGAAGGTCCCGGGTCAGGACTATAGCCAAGAAGATTTCTGATGATGCTGAGGCACCAAGGGGCCCTGAGTGTCTGGGCATTTGGGGAAGAAGCCTCAAACATGAGTGCCAGACAGCACTGAAGACCCTGATGGGCAGTGTCCATATCGGGCCATCTGCAGGCAAGTCAATGGGGTACATGAGAAACGGAAGCTCAGAGATTTCCCCAGGTTTCACGTGGTAGGGAAGGCAGTGCTTGCGTTCATACTTCATCTGACCATTCACCTATCATCTGTTCTCTCTCATCCTGGCTTGGTTCTTTAAGTTCCCTTCAGTTAGAATGAAATAATCCTGGTGAGGGGGCTCTCAAAGGTCTTTTATCTTTTTTTGTTTCCCTTTTAGTCTCTGACGCATTCATTTCATGACTGTCTATTAAGTTCCTGCTGTGTCGTCAGGCACTTTCCCTTGACTCTAGTCCTGAGCCTTACTTGGGAAGAAAGAGGACCCAAGAGACAGAAAGGGCTTAGAACTGTCCGTCTTAGGCTTACTGTGTATATTTTCACTCTGCTAGGTTGGGTGGATATGGAAGACAAAATCCTTGCCTTCTGAACCACATTCTCTGTGGAGGAAAACACGTATGTGTGCATACATGTGTCACAAGATAACATTCTTCTTCTCTCTAATCTGGATTCCTTCCAAAGAAGAGGGCTTGTATTTGGGCATCATGATGGATCTAGGAGGGGTACATGCTTATAGGTAGGGGTTGGGGCAATGTTGAGTTGTTCTGCCTATTTGAACAGGAAGGAAATAAGCTGGGTGGGAGGAATGGGGAAGACATGCAGAGACAGAATGCAGACACTTGGCTGGGATTGCACTGAGGAAGAGTAATAAGAGAGAAACTCCCAGAACAGGGCTGCCAAGCAAGGATTTGGAGAACAGGAGTGCTTGCAAAGATGAGTAAGTACTTTGCTAGGAGGGAGGGTGTTCACTATGAGGTCCCTGTTCTCTACCCTTCCTATGAGATAAATCATTTGTAAAGGCAGTTGTCCCCTATTTTGTGAGTGGATTCCTTTGGGGAAAGCAGGCTGGTGCTGAGTTCAGCATCTGGGTTGATACAGGGTGAGTACAGAGAAGCCTGTGTGGGCAGAAGACTTAAAGACAGCTGGCTCCTGGGTTCCATGCAAATAACATGGAGGAAAAGTGTCGTAGAAGAGATTGAAGCAATGTGGAAGGCAGGGGGCTGGAGGTGGGAAGAAGCGCAGACAAGAACAGTTATACTGATTGAGGCATCACAGGGGAGGTGAGGTTTGGGCTGGGATGTGAGAGGAGAGTAGGGATCTGATACACAGATAAGCAAGACAAGCACAATCTAGGCGGAAGGAAAGCAAAAGCACAGAAGGCGGACTACTCATGGTGAGTTTTGGGCCTTCAAGAGAAAAAAGAAAGTTATTTCTCCATGTTGGAAAGACTCCCTAAGTGTAGACTTCAGGACATGAGTATCAAGGAGCTATGGAAGATGTGTGCTTCCTGTTGTTCTTGGTTTTGTTTTGATGGGGAAGGGGCTGGGATCCTTTGATGCTAGCTTCCCTAAGTAAGGTTTTTTCATCAGAATGGAGAGTAAGGGAGGGTCAGGCAGCAGAGACATTGTGGTGTTGCTGCCCCCATGAGGAATCAGGTGCCCAGGGTGTCCCATGAGGGGCTGAAGCCCAGGCCCCACCCGCCTAGCTGCACAGTTCAGCAGAGCCACGTGTCCTGCCTTTTCTCTAATTTGCAGAGAGGCTTGGTGTGGGCTGACAGAGGCCCTGGCTGCTGAGTTCATCCGTCTTTGAAGAGACTAAAGCCCCAGTGAAACAAGTGAGGGCTCATTGAGTGTTTGCTGGAAGCGCAAATGCAGGTGAAGTAGAAAGAGACTGAAGTCAGGAGTAGCTATGAGCCTGAGCATGTCTCTGCTCTTGGGCTACCGGGTATGGAGGAGGAAGCTTATTTCCTCCGCTCAGAGCATTTGCAACCCATGTAGGCTATAAAACAAACATGCAAAGCGATTAAGAGGCAATGAAAGACAGTGTAAAATTAAGTGTCAAGTTGTATAGAGCAGATTCTCAGGGAGTGAGAAGGGAGACCTCCTCCACGTTTTAAGAATCCAGGGAGGTTTCCGGGAGGGGAAGATGGGGCTTCCCAGTGGAGAGGAGAACCCAGGGCTGGAGGCTGGACAGCAGGAGGCCTCTGAGTGTGAGCTTGGCCACCCTAATGCCATTCCTATTCATGGCCAGGCACTGTGATGAGTCACCTTTGTTTCTGAGAGACGGGGCATTTTTGGATGTTTAACTGGCTCAACACTTTACATTCCCTGAGACTTCAGTGTTGGCAGCTCACACTCGCCATGTTGCTCTGGGAACACATCATCCAAGCCGGCAGCTGACGCCTGATCTCTATTGCCAAGGCAAAGCTGGGGCTGAGTCAGGTACCTGTGTCTGGAAATTTTTAAGTTGGACTGTCTCTGACAAGCTGAGTGAACTGCACGTGACGCTGTGCATAGCTGAGGCCATGGAGGTAGGGTCAGAGAATCTAGCCAGGCCCCCTGGCTTCAATCAAGTCCCTGCTTGGGGAGGCTCAGTTTACTTCATTTTTCTCGGCCTCACTTTTCTCACCTATTAAAAAAAAAAAAAAAAGCTAGATTCTCTCCAAGCTGCCTTCCACCCAGTATTGCGTGATTTCGTAATAGGCTCTTTCCATTTTATCAAATAGGTACAAGATGGGAACAGATATTTACCAAGCCCTGACTTCGCTTTTCTCTCTGATTTGACTGTGAAGGGTGTGCTTGGGAGAAATTGTGATGCTGTGGATGGGGAGAGAGGTTTTTCCAGGAACAGGTTATGTGGATCCAGTCCTGGGAGTGTAGGCAGGTCACCCCATCTGCAGGCCTGCATTTTCTTATTGGTAAGAGAAGGAGGTTGGAATGGTGTCTACAACCTTTTTTGGCTCTGCTACTGTGTTAAGGAAGTATTGTCAACTGAACAACTTATATGTACTGCTTCTTAACTGGGGTGAACCACCTCCTCAAGGCTGGCTTGGAAAATAACCATAATAACAACTGATAAGCTTGGGGGAAAGCATAAGAGAGAAACCAGGAGGTTAAGAGTAATAAGCAGACCATCCAGATGGAGCTGGAAGACCTGGGTCTGTGTCTCTAACCTCAGTTTCCTCTTCTGTAAAATGGAACTAGCAATACCTGCACCACTGGGTAGGGTAATGATTAAATGAAGAATTAATCATTAAATCAAATGAATATGTGAAAATGCTTTGTGTATTTAGAATTGCTATGCAAAAAATGAAAAGTTATTAAAGATAGTTACTGTAACATAGACTATTTAAAAACACATACACGCACAAAACAACAACAACAAAACCCCCAGTTATATTATTTACTCATCTGCTTCCTAGGAAGCAACAATTTGGGTCAGCAACTGTCTCCATGCTGCTAAGGATGGTAATATTTTAACACAAAAACTTAATAAAGGAGTTGGCTGGACTTTGCCCCCTGCCAAGAATTCTGCAGTGTCACAGTGGATTTCCGAGGAATTTTGATTGGATTTATTTGGAAAAGGAGGAGAAACCCCCCATCCAAGATCCTGCTTTGATTGTTGCCTGTCATGAGAGGGCCGGTGGGAGGAAGAGAGAAGCATGAGGACACAGAGACAAAGCGAGAAGGCTGTTCGCTTCCTGTTGTATTTTGGGCAATGGATGCTTCACTTCATGCTTTTTAATGAGCTTGTAAAGAGGCTAATTTTGGTTCACCCACATTACTCTGGATGTGTTTTCTGCTGTGTCTGGTCAGAAGACACTGCTGTGAATTCTTCACTGCTGTCCCAAAAGGGGAAGCTTTTCTGGGGACCCCTGGGAAGAACCACAGGGAGGAAAAGCTTCCAATTCCATAAATGACCATGTGCTTCAAAGCCTGTCCAACTCACACAATTTTTGAGAGAATCAGTACATTTTTAGAAGGACTAGTCACCTCTTTATCTCTTGTTAACCAGTTTAGGGGGACAAAATGGCACAATATGTTAGAAATTAGGGGGGTCCTAAGTGCTGGCCCCTCTCACCCATTCTCCAAACCTGCTGATGCTGGAATTACTTTCCAAAAGCAGACACCCCAAAGCCCTCCCTCTGCTTGAAAGCTTTCAAGGCCTCAGATTCCTCTTTCATGAAAAGGACATCATAACACAGTGCCTAGGTTTTAACAGAGTTTAGAAGAAACATCTATTAAAAAATTAACACAGTGTCAGCCACATAAGTTCTCAGTGAATTACTGTGGTTACTGCTTTAGAATATTCCCTAAAATGGCATGTGAGGTACTCCATGAAACGGTCCCAGCTTACTCACCCACTTCCGCTTCTGGTAGGCCTTTCAAGGACTCGGTCCACACACTGACTGGCTTCATCATCCCAACACACCCTTTTTTCTGTATCCTACTTAGGCTCCTCCCTCGTCAGGAAGAGCTCCCTTTTTTCTCTCTCTACCATGTGTGTGCTCAGTTACTCATTTGTGTCCAATTCTGTGACCCCATGGACTGTAGCCTGCCAGGCTTCTCTGTCCATGGGGTTTCCCAGGCATACTGGAGTGGGTTGCCATGCCTTCCTCCCAGGGATTGAACCAGTGTCTCCTGCTTGGCAGGTGGATTCTTTACCACTGAGCCACCTGGTGCCACCTCTTAAATGCACACTGCTGAAGTTACTTTTTCTCTCTCCTCTACTCCCATTGAGATTTAGATACCATTTACCCTGGTACTTAGCAACAGGCTGCCTCCTATAATGGTTACCTGCCTGTGCTTCACACCCACTGCCCTGCCTCATCAATTGATCCTCCTTAGACACATCTTAATCATCTTCCTATCACTCAGGGAAAGTATTGTGCATAGTAGGGGATCTATAATATTGGACTGAGTTTAATGAAGACAGATTTAAAGACCTCCTTGTTGACCCTGAGATTCTATCACTGTGGGAAGGTTGATCCCCACTTTCAAATCTTCTAAAGAGCTACCAGTCACTGAGCACTTATTGTGTGACAGACACTGTGTGGACTCATATGTTAACCCTCCTGAGAGCCACGTGAGAGTGCCTTCAGCATCACTTAACACTGGAGACTTGATTGCTCGAGGTCGCCCAGGCAGTAAGCCGTGGAGCCTGTACCAGAAACCAGCTTCCTTGGAGTGTCTCTCCCACACTGTACTTGCCTGAATATTCATCCTTAAGCGCTTGTGAACAAAGTAAACTGTATGATATAAAATGGGTTTTTTGTTGCCTTGTATTTTTTGATATTGTCCTGCTTCTCCAAGTATCAGTAGTTGTAGAGCACTATGATAATACGAATAAATAACCACTTGTTAAACACTTATGTATCTAGCACTTTATACAGACACACACACACACACACACACACACACACACATTAATTCCATAAAGAAGATATTAATCCCAATCTACAGGGAGTTTAATTGGGGACTTCCCAGGTGGTTCAGTGGTAAAGAATCCATCTGCCAATGTGGGAGAAGAGGGTTTGATCCCTGGCTGGAGAAGATCCCCTGAAGTAGGAAATGGCAACCCACTCCAGTATTCTTGCCTGGGAAATCCCCAAAACAGAGGCTCCTGGAGGGCTACAGTCCCTGGGGTCACAAACAGCATGACTGAGCAGCAACTTTGCTTTGTTTGTACTGGCAGAAAAGCACTGATAGTTTCTTTCATCTCTCTGACATATTCTCTTAACCCTAAACCCTTACATATCTTGTCAAGTGACAGGTAGTCCCTGGTTGCCTTATTCCACCAATGAACGGAAACAGGAAGAGAAAGAAGGGGCAAGGGGCTGTACCAGAGAGACAGTCTCAGGAGACAGACCTAAGTCAGCTGAGGTGATGTTTCTTCCCTTCTATCTGGCAGTCCTCCAGGTATGGTCCTCAGATCACCCAGTTTAGACTCTCCCGAGTGCTTGTTAAAATGCGTATTACTGGGCTCTACCTCCCTGGTGGCTCAGACAGTAAAGAATCCACCTTCAGCGTGGGAGACCTGGGTTCGATCCCTGGGTTGAGAAGATCCCCTGGAGGAGGGCATGGCAACCCACTCCAGTATTCTTGCCTGGAGAGTCCCATGGACAGAGGAGCCTGGCG
Source organism: Raphicerus campestris (assembly GCA_006410735.1). Taxonomy (NCBI): domain Eukaryota; kingdom Metazoa; phylum Chordata; class Mammalia; order Artiodactyla; family Bovidae; genus Raphicerus; species Raphicerus campestris. The sequence goes on from SJYW01056728.1 coordinate 428,501, forward strand.
GGCTGCAGGCCACGGGAATCCAAAGAGCTAGGCTCTACCTCAGACCCAGCCAATCTGCCTCACTGGGGACAGAAGCCAGAAATTTGCACTTCAAACACATTCTGCAGGTGACTCACCTGGACTCTGAAAGCTGAGCACCACAGCCTGGCTCCTGTCAGGGATCCCTTTCAACTGCAGCTGTGCCCAATGAAACTGCCATTTTCTCAAATTATTACCATCCATAATAAAGAGAAACCATTCAAATTTTCCTTTTATTGTTTCTCAGCATTGCCCCTGGTCCAAAGGCTATTATGTAGTTTGACACATTGCCTATGTCTACTTCATGATGTTTAAAAGACAAAGTTCCCTTCCCAGAATAGCTTTATTGCTTCCTATTATTTTTCTTTACAAATATCATCCATTATAACTACATTGTCAGTTACTTTTCTTAACATGGTTCCATGAAAAACTGTATTCTGAATTTCAAACAACAATTTCATAAATAGACTTTCAGAACACAACATGTTCCTAAGTAGGGAACTGACTGTATTTTATGATTTTTGTAGTTATTTGTCTCTGAGAAAAAGAGTTTTACAGTTAGCCTTAGAAGGATGTGAGTTGGGAGACTCAGGGTTTTCCCAAATTGCCTTCTCTCGGGACTCTGGCTAGCTTCATAGTTTTCTTGATCTGCAGATTGTTTCTAGGTGTTCCTGGGAGCTTTGCCAATCTGGGATATATAAACTACAGGTGTAGGAAATGGACATTTTTTTCCTCATTNGTAAAGAATCCACCTTCAGCGTGGGAGACCTGGGTTCGATCCCTGGGTTGAGAAGATCCCCTGGAGGAGGGCATGGCAACCCACTCCAGTATTCTTGCCTGGAGAGTCCCATGGACAGAGGAGCCTGGCGGGCTGCAGGCCACGGGAATCCAAAGAGCTAGGCTCTACCTCAGACCCAGCCAATCTGCCTCACTGGGGACAGAAGCCAGAAATTTGCACTTCAAACACATTCTGCAGGTGACTCACCTGGACTCTGAAAGCTGAGCACCACAGCCTGGCTCCTGTCAGGGATCCCTTTCAACTGCAGCTGTGCCCAATGAAACTGCCATTTTCTCAAATTATTACCATCCATAATAAAGAGAAACCATTCAAATTTTCCTTTTATTGTTTCTCAGCATTGCCCCTGGTCCAAAGGCTATTATGTAGTTTGACACATTGCCTATGTCTACTTCATGATGTTTAAAAGACAAAGTTCCCTTCCCAGAATAGCTTTATTGCTTCCTATTATTTTTCTTTACAAATATCATCCATTATAACTACATTGTCAGTTACTTTTCTTAACATGGTTCCATGAAAAACTGTATTCTGAATTTCAAACAACAATTTCATAAATAGACTTTCAGAACACAACATGTTCCTAAGTAGGGAACTGACTGTATTTTATGATTTTTGTAGTTATTTGTCTCTGAGAAAAAGAGTTTTACAGTTAGCCTTAGAAGGATGTGAGTTGGGAGACTCAGGGTTTTCCCAAATTGCCTTCTCTCGGGACTCTGGCTAGCTTCATAGTTTTCTTGATCTGCAGATTGTTTCTAGGTGTTCCTGGGAGCTTTGCCAATCTGGGATATATAAACTACAGGTGTAGGAAATGGACATTTTTTTCCTCATTTTTGCTTTTCTTCGTTGAACTAATTCTTCTTGGGCACCTCAGTGTACAGATGTTTTGCTAGGCCAAGACTCAGACAGGAGTCTTGCTGTCTGTCCTCATGGTGCTGAGTCTAGTAGTGGAGCAAAAATTGCCAACCGCCCAGGGAAGGAATGAGCTTCCCCAGGGGCTCAGCAGTAAGGAATCCACCTGGGATGCAGGAGACATGGGAGATGTGGGTTCGACCCCTGGGTCAGGGAGATCCTCTGGAGGAAGAAATGGCAACCAGCTCCAGTATTCTTGCCAGAACAGTCCATGGGGTCACAAATTGGAGACAACGGAGCACGCATGCAGGAAAGCAGTTGGTGGTGAGAAGGGTGCTGTGGGGTTAAGGTCTAAAGGGAAGAGAGTCAAGCAGTTAGTGGCAGAAGGATGAGAAANTGGTGCTCAGTACATTCTGGTGCTGCCACATGTGGTCTGAGTTGGCCTCAGTGTTTTTGCTTTTTAAAAATAGAAGATCTGTAATATTCGTTTGCATTTCTTGTTTTTCAGATAGTATGGATTAATTAATGGCTGTTCTTAGGGCATTTGGTGGCAGTGAAACCTCTGCCCTCGCTGCCTGCCGTCCCCCAGACACAGACACGCACCCTGAGATGGCAGAAGCGTCTCTTACAATGGAGCACAGCCCTGGGGGGTCACCCCCGTGACGCTCTGCACCTCAGAGGTGGGGAACCCGACTCCACCTCACACAGCGCATGCTATCAGCTCCAATAGGGCACATGTTTAATCCTAAAGGTGATCTATGAAGCATCTAGAAGATAAGGCAACACTCTAGGCAGTGGGCCCACTGTGATGCGCCTCTGCTCTTGTCAATAAAGCTTTATTGGCACACATTTCTGCCCACTAACTTCCAATTCTCTGCAGCTTCTCGCTGCCCTAGTCAGGGCTCAGCAGTGGACTCACAGCTACGGGCCCTTCAAGCCTGTGCCTTTACAGAGGAACTTTGCCGGCCCCTTTGATACAAGAGTATTTTCATGAACTAGGATTTTTGAAAAGTATCTCTAAAATATATAATAAAACAAAATACTCTCATGATAAAGAAAAATATTTAAAACTTGAGCTGTGTTAAATTCAAGAACTTCGAGAAAGGAAAGTTGCAAGAAGCTAGCCAGCTCCAAGACTATGAAGCTGCAGCAGTCATGTGGCCTGGTGTTGCCAAAAGAGCAAACGATGGATCACTGGACAGACAGGGAGCCCGGAAACAGACCCCCAGAAAGAGCCTCCTGATCTTCGACAAAGGAGCGCAGGTGGCACAGCGGAGCGGAGCGCCTCTTTGCGGATGCAGCTGCACCCCGGAGGCCTCTGCGCCTTCCTGGCGATGCTGCTATGATTCCAAAACTGCTCTAAAAAACACAGTCCACTTCAAACAAACCAGCCTACTATCAAGAACATCTGTTCATCAAGGCACCATAAGGAGCGTGACAAGGCCAGCTGAGATGGGGAAACATCGGGAACCACGGTGACATGGGGTAACCGTGTTAACCAAGAAAGGGTAGAGCTCCTCCTGCAAACTGGTGAGAGTAATGGCCCAACAGAAGACTGGACGGTGCTGGGCAGGACAGGAAGTGCCAGTGGCCAGGGTGTCTGTCCACGGGGCCAGCTTCATCGATAAGGGGAAAGGCAGGCATGGGAAGCACAGAAAGGAACCCCTGCGCCCACAGCTGTGAAAGGTTCTGGCGTCGAGCAGGACCCGATCTTGGCAGCCTGGAGCTGAGACTGGTCTGGGCTGACCTCGAGGGCCAGAGCTGGGTGTCTTCCAGCAAAGTCCAAGTCTCCCGTGCACCCTAAATCCACACTGGGAGCCCCACATACACACAGGAACCCCAAGACCAGCCAAGGTCACCCACAGCCAAAGGGGCGGTCACGGGTCCCCGTCTCGGGGCGGAGCCCCACGGTCTGTCGCAGGAACACAGCTCAGCAGAGGACAGGTCACGCACAGCGGAACCGCGGGCGCATGGGCCCAGGACGGCAGGGGCAGCCCCGGCCTCAGTGACGGCCCTGCTCAGAGTAGCTGCTGCTCACACCGGGGTTCTCAGTGTGCTTTCTGTCCAATTTATAGTAGTCATTCAGTTTTGTGATTGAAGAGTTTGAGCAAAGAGGAAAGGGAAAGAGGCAGGTGCCACCCACGAGCTGCTGAGGAGTGAGGCCCTGCCCGCTCCTCTCAGGGCACCGGGAGGGCATGCCTGCTTCCACCAACTCAGTATGCCCTCCCCACGCCCAGAGGGGGCAAAGGACTGTCAGAGCAGGAGGGCAGGGCTGGGGGGCGCTGGTGACTGCAGGCTCCCAACACTGCTGCTAAGGGGTGTCTTGCTAACTGAGCACACACGGGCCCCTGGCCACACTCAAAGAGCGTGTCCTCTGTGATCCAGCTTGCACACCAGAATGGCCACTCGCCAGCAGTGTGCAACCCAGCAGGTTTCGCACCTTCACAGGGCTGTGCAGCCAGCACTTGGGTCCAGTTCTAGAACATTCCATCGTGGCAGCAGGGAACCCTGTTCCCATCAACAGCCTTCCTGGCCATCCCACGCGCAGCCTCCAGCCCGCCTCCTCCTCATCCGTGACCGAGGATGAGGCAGGTCACTCAGCAGAGGGAGGCCCCACCGGGACCCGCCCCCTGGTGGTGCCCGGAGGCACAGCAGTTACACCCAATGGGCATCAGGCCCAGGGAGAGCCTTCTGGGCTGGGGAGGCCTTGGCGGAAATGGTCCCTAGGAAGGGTGCCTAGAGCACACTGAGTCCAGGCTGGGGCAGGTGCTATGTGCCAGGCGGGGGAGCTGCCCCACAGCCTGGAGGGCAGGAGGGGCACATGGGGTGTGCAGGGGAGGGAGTCCCGGGGGCCGGGGAGAGGGCCTGAGCCACCAGCAGGCTGAGGCTGAATCGTTTGCATTCTTCATGGCTAGGCTGAGGGATAGAGACATTTTTGTGGCAAGAGCAAAATTTCTGGCTTTGGCGTTTAATACTCCAGGCGAAATGGAAATACCTGGCGGGGCAGACAGCATGGGCGGGAGACGCAGGTGTGGACAGTCTGGGGAAATGCTGAGCCTGCTGACCCCACGTGGAGTCGTGTCCGAGGTCAAAGGTCAGCCCACAACCTGGGGAGCAGGTTTGCTGCAGGTCTACAACTGCTCTGCTGGTTGCTCCAGCGGCTGCGTCTTCACTCCCTGCAGCCCCAGACCAAGGTCCTCCCCATTCAGTCACGCGTGGGTCCGGGAACCACTGAGTGGATCGACATCACGGACCACAGACCCCTGGCTGCGTCGAGCACTTCGGTTTTAAACTCTGGGCGGATGAGGCCCTTGCTGTGGGGCCCCGGATGGGTCAGTGGGGCCGGTGGACATCCTGACCTCGGGCAGCGCGAGGGGTGAGCCCTGGTCAGACCCCAGCGGAGGCCCGCACTGAGCTCTGCCGTTACCCGCTGAGGAAGCCACGGGCATGGGAGTCAGCCGTGGGGTTTCTGGCTCCAGGACGCCCCTGGCTCGGGGCTCATATCCGAGTGCAGAAGCTGAGGGAGCGGAACAGGGCACCGAAGGCGGAGAGGAAAGAGAACTCCCTCCTGGTCTCGAGCACCGCCCAGCCCGTGAACAGGGGTTTCTGCTCAGGTGTGGCGCCCCCGCCCTCTGGAAGCGCTGGGCAGACCCCTCACGAGAGCAGCTCTGGGGCTTGGCCCCGACGTCCTGTCTCCTCTCCTCTCCTGCTCTTGCCTGGCAGGGTGGGCACCAGGTCAGATGTCCCCAAAGGGCAGGATGCTGGCGCCCCACAGGGGAGGGCTCCTCCAACGCCAGGGCTCCAGGGAGGCGGGCCCTCCCCCCAGCGGCTCTAGCCTCGAGGCCGCAGAGGCTCCTGGGATCAGGCAGCATCCCGCCCCCCCACCCCCCAGCCCGGTGACCGACACTCCAGGAGTGACGACAATGGACACGTGAAGGTGCTTTCACACCGCAGCACGGAGCCCAGGCTGGCTCTAGGCAGAGCAGGAAGCCCTCAGCTGGCCCGCAGCCCTGTGCCCAGAATTCAGGTCCAAGCAGCATGGCTGCAGCCGTTTAAACACCATGCGCTTCTGTACTTTGAACCCAAAACACCAGTCCGTGAAATTAAGGACCCCCAGGCAGGAAGGACGGAGCCCGCCCGCCCCAGAAAGACACAGTCTCTCTGGCTCCAAGGAGCACTTGCCCATCCAGGACTGTGAGGTGTGGCTTGTGTCGCTCTTTGATGGGCTCAGGGCGGCAATCGGGGAGGGCAGCTGGACGGGCACGCCCTGACCCTGAGCAGGCCACTGGGCACCACACACACAGAGCCCTAAGGTGCCTGCAAGGTCCACCAGGTGTCCTTGGTAAGCGGGGCAGACTGCTGAAGACAGATGCCACGAAGGGAAGGTGGGACAACAGGACCTCACCTGACATGAAGCGAAGTGAGCAGACACGCGTGATGGGGCTGCAGAGGGGGCTCCTGGCCACTTCCCTGGACGGCGGGAAGCCAGGCATGCCTGCCATGGGGACAGAGGAGCTGGGCCCCAGTCCTCAGCCCGCTGGGGTCACTTGATGGCTCCTGACTTGTGGCCAACACCCTGACATACTCCTCAACATAAATAAATGTCTCAGTGACTATGAAACTCTTTATGAGAAGCCCCTAAATTTATACATGGAACTTTTGCAAAGTCAGGAGCTGGTCTCCTTGCCTTTGTGATGAGGACGGCTCACGTTAGGGAGAGGACAGTTCGTCCCCAGCTGCGGTCCGGACGCCCCCTTCCTTCCCTACCCAGCGCCCAGGCCGCAGGGGCACCTGCTGGGAGGAGCAGAGCGGGGGACCCGAAGGGGCTGCCGTGTGTAGTAAGACGACCCTCCTCATAGTAAACAAGCCTCAGAAACAAGAACAGTCTCCGTGTTCCCGGCACAGTCTAGGCAGGGACACAGCCCTGTGAATTCTCCTCTGTACGCCATTGTCACGTGATGTTCAAGCCAGGTTTCTTTGGTGGAAAGTGGCCTGCCCAAGTCTCAGGGCTGGACCAGACTCATCCTGCAAGAGCCCGCATCGGGCACAGGGGCACCCGCCCTGGGGCTCGGGGCGCACACTCAGCCTCTCCAGGCCCCAAATGCCTGCCATCGTGACATGACGCCCCCAGACGGGAGAGCTTTGCAGAGAGGCTAAGTCCTCAGCCAGCCAGCCAGCCAAGTGAAGGGCGTTTCAAAGCCTCCACCCTGCTCAGGGGCCACAGGGGGCCATCGCAACCGATGGAGTTACTCTGCCTAAGTTTTGCTGGGTTTCTTTTTTAACAAAATGCCCAAAGCAAGTCAAAGAATTAACAGGATTGGTCACGATGACTTTGACCTAAAATTCCAAATTGATGAGGAGTGGCCTTGCTGGGTTTGTAACCTTTGGAGCTGAAGTTCCAGGACAGCCTGGGGTGGGGCTGCGTCCTGCCTACAGAGGCTGCAAGGCCAGCACCGGGCTGGGCCCACCTGCAACGCTGGGCTCGTGAGCCCACATCTGACAAAACACAGGCGTGTTCACTTTACCGCGGTTTGCACACACTGCCCTTTTCGTTGCTGTTACAGACTGAAGCTTCATGGCCACCCTGAGCGGGGTGCGCCTGCTGGCACGTTTTTCCAGCAGCGTTTGCTGACTTCGTGTCTCCGTGTCCCATTTCAGTAATTCCTGTGATATCTCAAACTCTTTATTATCATAGTTGTATAGTGACTCCTGATCAGTGGGCTTTGATGTTACTCTTGTGGTTGCTTAGGTATTTTTTAGCAAGAAAATGTTTTCAATGAAGCAATGTACCTCGTTCCAGTAGACACAACACTGCTGACGGCAGACGGCGGGGGGTGCGGGGACGGGGCCGACACCACCCTCGGGTGCTGGGGCCGGGGAGTCCGTGCCCACCCGCCCTGCCCGCTCACCCCGGGGCCAGACACTGCACGGGTCCCTCTCTGCTGTAGGGACGCATNCCATGTCTGCCCCAGGCTCGTGTGCAGTCTAGCCCTGGCTCTGGTAGCACAAGGCCACCAGCCTGGCCAGCACAGCTGGGAGTTGTCTTGCAGCCTGTGGCTCTGAACTGGCCATAAGCTTTTTCTTGGCTGTAGTTAGAACAACCCTTGGCGCCCAGTGGAAGTCTGTGTAAAGCACGTTAGGAAACAGATTGGGCCTCACTGTCCCTGGAGGGAAGGTGAGCCCACAGTGGTCGGATGGCCCGAGAGCTGGCCTCCACCCGCGTCTGTGGCGTCTCGTCCCGGAGCTCAGCGTGTGTCCTGTCTGCTCTCTGTGAAAGAGGCGGTGGCCAGGTGCAGGCTCCTAGCGGACTGGGGGAACATTCCTGAAGAACATTCCAGAGCCGTCTCCAGAGTAGATGAAAACCAGAGAGCTCGGCAGGAATGCTGTGGTGCCAGGGCTGAGAGGTGGATTAGCCCGAGTGGCTTTGGGCTCCCGAGGCCGCCTGTGGTCAGATGGTGAGCAACAGGGGGTCCCCTGTGGAGCACAGGCAGGACTGCTCGCCCCATTTCTCAGAGCCATGCTGGCCAGCTCCAGGAGGCCGTGGATGGCGGGCAAGACCCGAGCAGATGGCACCCCGACACTTGCCTGCCTGCCTACCTGCTTCAGGACACACTTTGGGGTTTGGTGTCTGAAAAAATAAGAATCTTACTTTTGAGAAAAAAGTCTGTCTATTATAAAAAACAGAATCCACTTTGGGGATGGAGTCAAGCCAGCAGGTGCTGGAGGAGCCCTGCAGCCTGTGCTGTGATGGTGCCCGCAGTCCTGCTGCAGCTGCGAGCCGCCGCTCGGTCTCCCATGGGCCCCACGCGCTCCCCATGGCCGCCCCGCCCCCCTCCCCCCCTACTCCTGGAGCCAGAGCGCGAGGCCCCACCCACTTGACCTCCTGTAGACCCGGCTCACTGCCCGGCCCTTCAAAATGAGCAAATAGGCCCCTGGTTTAACCGGGGAGCCCAGGCTGGGGGGGCGTGTCCGGGAGCCGGCGGTGCTGACCTGTACTTCCAGCCCCGCTGGTGGGCGCTGGCGCGGCCTCTTCCAGTGAAGCAGCTCGTCCCCACCAGGGGAACCTCGGGCAGCAGCAGCGGGGTGACGGCCCCTGGACTTACGGATGCCCTCAGCCGCTGACCCCGTGACGGCCCGCTGCGGAGCAGCAAGGAGCGGACACCGCCAGCACGGAGCTAGAAAGGCTCTGTGAATATTTTATTTTTCCATAGTTTTAAGTCAGAAAGAAGCAGCTGGTGATAAAAAAAAAAAAAAACAGAATTCTTTTCCCGGGGCCGCTCAGGCGGCGCTGTTAGTCCTCTATGTACACGTATGTTACAGGCGGGGAGGGAGGCCCCGAGGGGCTCGGCGGGCGAGGGTTCAGTGTCTCCGGCGCGGGCGCGGGTGCCATCCTTCCTGGTCTAGAGGAGGCTGCGGCGTGCATGGGGCAGGGCGTCTGCGGCCTGGAAGCCTAGGCGGCGGGCTCAACAGGAGGGCAGGAGTGGGACGTGATGTCGCTGTGCTTGTAGGCGGCTTCGTCCAGGTCCAGCGCCTTCCGGTTGACCTCCAGCGTCATGCAGCCGCGGTAGAAGGCCGTGACTGGAGCCGAGGTCACGGGCACATCTGGGCCGCGGGGAAAGAGCAAGCGCGTCTTAGGGGGTGAGCCGCCTGGAGCCTGGGCGCCCCGCCGCGTCTCCGGCAGAGCGTCACCATGCAGCTCATCCATGAGCCCCCCGGCGGGCAGCAGATGCCTGCCACTAGGCTTGGCACGGCACCATGGCACCCCGACCCCACAGGAGGACACACAGATAGTCACATTCATTAAATATTATCTCCTCGTTCCGAATGAGTCATGTCTAGGGCTTCCAGGCTCTCTTGTCCTCTTCAAAGCTCTGTTTACTAAAACTAAATGCAGCTGGAGTCTGGTGGCCAAGACAGCGCGCCTCGGTCAGCGACAAGTGGAGACCCGCCTAAGCGGTGGGAGGCCAGCCTCTCCCACCTCCCCAACTCCGCCGGGACACCATCTCCAGATGCGGCAGGGGCAGGCTCACCTGGCCTGCTCCCAGAAAGCTGGACACCAGGCCTCGGGGGCAGGTGCTTGGGCACCTGGATCCCTGTGTGGCCCACGGGTGGCCCTCCCCGCTGGCCTTGGCCAGGCCCACCCTCTGATTCCCATGGGGGTGTTCCGGGAAGGTGTGGGGTGGGGGACAGCTTCAGGCCAATGTTTGTCCCCGAGTGTGCTGTCAGCCTGACCCGGGGCCGACGCCGACCTGGGCACACGGTGCTGCCTCAGGCTGGCTCCTCCCACCTCCTTTCCCTACAGAGTGCTCGGCCTGCCTGGGGAGCAAGTCGGGGCCCCTACCTGGCAGCCCCCCGATGAAGGTGAGCACGGAGCCCTCCAGGTGTCTCCCGAGGACAGCCAGCCGCTCCTGCAGCCCCGCTGGGCTCACTTCACTCTGGCCCTGGGTGCCATCCACCTCCAGGGTGGCCCTGTCCTTATTCACAGAGATGGTCACCACGTGCTCCTGGCCGTCACAGACCTTGATCTCCATCAGGACCAAGGTGACGCCCTCCACGGCCAGGACGACCAGCTGTGGGGAGAGGCACAGCCAGCTGGGGCGGGTGGGCTGGTGGCCACAGGCCCGCGGGCCCTCCTGTCCTGAGGAGGCCCATGGGTCTCCTGTGGGTAGGGTCACTTACAGCCAGAGCGTGACAAAGACACGGTTTCTGCACGTGTGAGTGAGGGGGAGCTGGACCCCCTCCAACGTGACCGAGGACCAACGTACACAGCTGCATGTCCCCGGGTGGGACGTGGAGGAAACACGGTCCGGTCACAGGGCCACACAGGTGTCAGCCCGGGCAGAGATGAGCAGGGCTCCCACCGTGTCTGCGGCGGGACTCAGGGCAGAGCTGCGCCTTGTGCGTGGCGCTGCCCAGAAACAGCAGGGGCCAAGCCTGGCCCCGTGCCTACCAGCTTGCAGCCACAGAGAGAGGGGAGCTGATGGCTCCTGCAGGTGGGCTGACGTGGGGAACACACCCCTCTTGGGACAGAGGCCGGAGAATAAGCCCGTTTCCACTACGCTTGCCTGTTCTCTGGGAAGGCAGCCAGCACAGCGACCAATGACAGTTGGAGGTGGGGTGGGGACTGTATGGAGGTGACGGTGGCTTGTCCAGGGGCGGATACTCAGAGCCCTGCCTGCCTCCAGGGGCGGCCTGGAGAGGGTCTGGGCCTGTTTGCACACTCACACTCGTCATTTGTGAGCAAAATCATTCGGCTTAAATACAAGCGATTAATTCAAATTATCTACACCGCTGGGGGGCAGGACGGTCTCCCCACTGCACAGCTGGCCTGCGGGACTCCAGCACCGTCCCTGAGCCACCAGAGGCCCTGAGACGCTGCTGAGAGGTGGGCGCTGGAAGCACGAGGGCGAGAGGTGGGGCTGAGCTTCGCGGGCTCCGCCTCAGAGCGAGGGTGCGGGGGAGGGGTGTGTGCGCAGCAGCGAGCGGTACCTGCTTCTTGAGCTTCTTGGTGGAGTGGTAGTCGACCAGCGCCACGGAGAGGGCCACGGCCTGGTGGTCGCCCACCAGCGCGAACAGCACCCCGGTGTCCGCGGCGGGGCGGACCCGAGCCACGGCCTCCACTGCCCAGGTGCTCTTCATCCCGCCGGCCGGGGACGTCCGCGCTGCAGGGAAGGCCGCGCATCACCAAGCGGTCCAGACGGCGCGGCGGAGAGGCGGCGGGAAGCTGGTAGCTCGGCGCTCAGTGGCCCGGCCGTCAGGAACTGACAGGGAGCCCGGCATCGGACTCCAGAGGCCCCAGCCCGCCGAGAATGGCCACCTGGCCACTCCCCAAGAACCCCTTTGAGCGGCCACCGCCGCCCCAGCCAGTCCGGCTGGGCGCCTGACTCCCCGCCCCCAGGACAGGAATGGGGCGGGGCTCAGCCTGCCCACCCTCCGCAGAGGCTCAGCCCCACAAACGGAAGGACCGGGAAGGGCTGGGAAGACAGTGAAAACCGCCGGACACCGCGTCCAGTCTTCCTTCCCGAGCCGCGCCTTTCCGCTCTAACTGACGCTCCGCGGGGCCGGCGCTACCTACACGACACGCGTTACAGGACACGGTAGGCATGTGTGTGCGCGACAAGCCGCCTGCGGTGGGTCACGTATGTCATCCAGAGCGGCCTTGGTAGCCGTGCTGAGTCCGGGTCTCAGACGCAAACACCACCTCGCGATCTCTGTGGGGTCCCCGGACGGAGGTGGGGAGAGGGGTGATCTCTGCGGGGTCCCCCTGGTGGAGGTGGAGAGAGGGATGATCTCTGCAGGGTCCCCAGGTGGAGGTGGGGAGACGGGCGATCTCTGTGGGGTCCCCCGGGTGGAGGTGGGGAGAGGGGCGATCTCTGCAGGGTCCCCAGGTGGAGGTGGGGAGACGGGCGATCTCTGTGGGGTCCCCCGGGTGGAGGTGGGGAGAGGGGCGATCTCTGCAGGGTCCCCAGGTGGAGGTGGGGAGACGGGCGATCTCTGTGGGGTCCCCCGGGTGGAGGTGGGGAGAGGGGCGATCTCTGCAGGGTCCCCAGGTGGAGGTGGGGAGACGGGCGATCTCTGTGGGGTCCCCCGGGTGGAGGTGGGGAGAGGGGCGATCTCTGCAGGGTCCCCAGGTGGAGGTGGGGAGACGGGCGATCTCTGTGGGGTCCCCCGGGTGGAGGTGGGGAGAGGGGCGATCTCTGCAGGGTCCCCAGGTGGAGGTGGGGAGACGGGCGATCTCTGTGGGGTCCCCCGGGTGGAGGTGGGGAGAGGGGCGATCTCTGCAGGGTCCCCAGGTGGAGGTGGGGAGACGGGCGATCTCTGTGGGGTCCCCCGGGTGGAGGTGGGGAGAGGGGCGATCTCTGCAGGGTCCCCAGGTGGAGGTGGGGAGACGGGCGATCTCTGTGGGGTCCCCCGGGTGGAGGTGGGGAGAGGGGCGATCTCTGCAGGGTCCCCAGGTGGAGGTGGGGAGACGGGCGATCTCTGTGGGGTCCCCCGGGTGGAGGTGGGGAGAGGGGCGATCTCTGCAGGGTCCCCAGGTGGAGGTGGGGAGACGGGCGATCTCTGTGGGGTCCCCCGGGTGGAGGTGGGGAGAGGGGCGATCTCTGCAGGGTCCCCAGGTGGAGGTGGGGAGACGGGCGATCTCTGTGGGGTCCCCCGGGTGGAGGTGGGGAGAGGGGCGATCTCTGCGGGGTCCCCGGGTGGAGGTGGGGAGAGGGGCGATCTCTGCGGGGTCCCCTTGGTGGAGGTGGAGAGAGGGATGATCTCTGCAGGGTCCCCAGGTGGAGGTGGGGAGACGGGCGATCTCTGTGGGGTCCCCCGGGTGGAGGTGGGGAGAGGGGCGATCTCTGCAGGGTCCCCAGGTGGAGGTGGGGAGACGGGCGATCTCTGTGGGGTCCCCCGGGTGGAGGTGGGGAGAGGGGCGATCTCTGCAGGGTCCCCAGGTGGAGGTGGGGAGACGGGCGATCTCTGTGGGGTCCCCCGGGTGGAGGTGGGGAGAGGGGCGATCTCTGCAGGGTCCCCAGGTGGAGGTGGGGAGACGGGCGATCTCTGTGGGGTCCCCCGGGTGGAGGTGGGGAGAGGGGCGATCTCTGCAGGGTCCCCAGGTGGAGGTGGGGAGACGGGCGATCTCTGTGGGGTCCCCCGGGTGGAGGTGGGGAGAGGGGCGATCTCTGCAGGGTCCCCAGGTGGAGGTGGGGAGACGGGCGATCTCTGTGGGGTCCCCCGGGTGGAGGTGGGGAGAGGGGCGATCTCTGCAGGGTCCCCAGGTGGAGGTGGGGAGACGGGCGATCTCTGTGGGGTCCCCCGGGTGGAGGTGGGGAGAGGGGCGATCTCTGCAGGGTCCCCAGGTGGAGGTGGGGAGACGGGCGATCTCTGTGGGGTCCCCCGGGTGGAGGTGGGGAGAGGGGCGATCTCTGCAGGGTCCCCAGGTGGAGGTGGGGAGACGGGCGATCTCTGTGGGGTCCCCCGGGTGGAGGTGGGGAGAGGGGCGATCTCTGCGGGATCCCCTGGGTGGAGGTAGGGAGAGGGGCCTGGCTGCCAGAAGCTGTTTGAGGGGCCAGCGCCTCAGCTCCCCTGGAGGGTTTCCTCGGGTGCCGAGGGGGTTACCCGCGTGCCCCTTGCCCAGTGGCTTCTGGGCTTTAAGACCCACTGAGCCCAGATCTTCGACCTGCCGCCAAGAACGGTGTCCGTAACTCCTGACACGTCCCTTGTGTGTCGTAACGAGGACAGGATGGCCCAGCCTGAGGCGCCCTAGAGGCACCAGTCCTGACTGCCGTGTGGCCTCCGCTGTCACAACCTGCAGACCTGAGCCCCGCAGCCTAGCGGCTGCCTCCGCAGCAAGCACACAGGCGGTGGGGCCGTGCCGTCAGTGTGGTGCGCGGGACACTAACCGCCTCAAGGACGCCCCAGGTCTGTGCGCACAGAAGCGAGGGCTGAAGGAGCGGTGTGCGCTCCGTAGGAGCTGCAGTCAGGAGTGAAGGGTTCTCCTTGGGCGACCTGGTGACGCTCGTGACAGGTAAAGCCAAGACAGAAATGGGGAGCGGGGAGCAGGTCCCAGCTCTGACCTGAACAGACCGTCCCTGCCCTTGGGCCACGCAGGGTGCTGAGGGTCACATGTGCACCTTCAGCCACGACAGGCTCAGAGTCTGGAAACAGAGGCGCTGGGGCGTGCCGGGCGGGAGGTGAGCACACCTTGCCGCCCCGAGGAAAGAGGCTCGCGGGCCCATGTGCGGTGTCTCCCAGGCCGTGACACAGAGCCACCCAACATCCTCACATCAAAGGCCACCAAGGCGTCGAGCCCAGGCACAGTGACGCCTCCGGGCACAGTGGTGCCCTCCTGGGGGCAGAGGTTAACTCTGGTCCTGCTGGAGGAAACCTGGGGAAACCTTGAGGCCAGACTCAAACGGAACCGCTGTGCCCCCCACCCCCATGGTCCACACCGTGCAGGCCAGCCCCTCAGGGCAGATGCAGCGCCGTTCCAAACCGGAACGTCCGCTCATTCCATGTGAAGCTGACATCCAGGTGCTCGCTCATCAGCGGGCGGGGATGACTGATTTAAACTGTTGCTTAACACTAAAAGGGAAGAGGTCGTAGGAGTTAAAGGCCCTGCTTTACAGAAGCGGGAGGGACTCTGGGCAAACCACCGTCCCCTGCAGCCAGCCTGGCCCCTGGCTGCCCGCCCCGCCTGCCCCCCTCTTACTGGGGTCACAGAGAAGCTCCTCTCCAGCTTCTGCAGCTGCTGGAAAAGCCTCAGTTCTCTGAGGCACAGTCGCAGCTGGGGCCTCGGGCCCTTCCGTCAGGGGCCTCTCCCCATCTCTTCCTGCTGAGGCTGGAGCACTGGACCCCTGGTGGTTTGGCCCCTCCCCGTGGCCCACAGCGCTGTGACCACAGATGTGCTCAAGCGTGTCCCATCTCAGAACCTTCCCGGAAGCTCCCGCTTCAAGCCCAGCGTCCCCCGTCTCAGCCACAGGCCCTCCGCCGTCCCATTCTTCCCACAGCCCAGCGCCCCGGCCGGCCATCCCTCAGGCGCTTGCCTGGGGGGCACTGGCCGCTGCTGCTGTTTCAGGGAATTTGGGCCAGAAGGCCGAGCACAGCCATCCCCTGGCAGGAGTGGAGACTCACCGTAATCCAGGTGGAAGAAGGCAAACCCGCTCCCGGGGAAGAAGGAGCCCCTCTCGGCCATGGTGAGGCACTGCATCCTGGCATTCGCCTTGACCGTGTCCTGGACGGCGGTGTCCTCCCCGTCTAGCCAGTGCCAGCTCCGCAGGCAGCCGTCCAGACGCGGGTTCATCTGGAGACACAGAGACCCAGCGGCTCCCTGGTGCTGCCCATCCTACCGTGCCCTGCTGGTCATGCATGTGGCAATCCACCGCCCGCGGTCATGGACTCTGCTGAGGGCAGTCGGTCTGCCCTGGACCCATTCAGGGCCGCCCCCACCCCCGCCTGGGCCCGGCCCCCCTCGGCTGGCAGGNCTAAAAGGGAAGAGGTCGTAGGAGTTAAAGGCCCTGCTTTACAGAAGCGGGAGGGACTCTGGGCAAACCACCGTCCCCTGCAGCCAGCCTGGCCCCTGGCTGCCCGCCCCGCCTGCCCCCCTCTTACTGGGGTCACAGAGAAGCTCCTCTCCAGCTTCTGCAGCTGCTGGAAAAGCCTCAGTTCTCTGAGGCACAGTCGCAGCTGGGGCCTCGGGCCCTTCCGTCAGGGGCCTCTCCCCATCTCTTCCTGCTGAGGCTGGAGCACTGGACCCCTGGTGGTTTGGCCCCTCCCCGTGGCCCACAGCGCTGTGACCACAGATGTGCTCAAGCGTGTCCCATCTCAGAACCTTCCCGGAAGCTCCCGCTTCAAGCCCAGCGTCCCCCGTCTCAGCCACAGGCCCTCCGCCGTCCCATTCTTCCCACAGCCCAGCGCCCCGGCCGGCCATCCCTCAGGCGCTTGCCTGGGGGGCACTGGCCGCTGCTGCTGTTTCAGGGAATTTGGGCCAGAAGGCCGAGCACAGCCATCCCCTGGCAGGAGTGGAGACTCACCGTAATCCAGGTGGAAGAAGGCAAACCCGCTCCCGGGGAAGAAGGAGCCCCTCTCGGCCATGGTGAGGCACTGCATCCTGGCATTCGCCTTGACCGTGTCCTGGACGGCGGTGTCCTCCCCGTCTAGCCAGTGCCAGCTCCGCAGGCAGCCGTCCAGACGCGGGTTCATCTGGAGACACAGAGACCCAGCGGCTCCCTGGTGCTGCCCATCCTACCGTGCCCTGCTGGTCATGCATGTGGCAATCCACCGCCCGCGGTCATGGACTCTGCTGAGGGCAGTCGGTCTGCCCTGGACCCATTCAGGGCCGCCCCCACCCCCGCCTGGGCCCGGCCCCCCTCGGCTGGCAGGCGCGGGGCGCCCGGTCCCCCTCAGCTGGCAGGTGCGGGGTGCCGCCTGCCGCCTGGAAGGACGGGCAAGGGGACGCGCACACGCCAGGCCCCAGAGCACGGCTCCAGCTCAGCTGTACCCGCCATGGCTCTGAGCAGGTTGGGCGGCCCAGCCTTGACTAGAAAACCAGGAGGGCCTCCGTGGTGTGGGGACACGCTGCGACACTGCCCCCACTCGGAGCCTCAGTGTGTGGACTCTTGTCTCCTGCCCGCTGTGGAAACCCAACTCAGAGCCAGGGGCTCGCCGGGGGCGAAAAGGGACAGGACTCTGAGAAGCAACCAACACCGACCTCTCATCAGGTCTTACTTCCCCTACGGGAACCTCAACAGCGTCAACAACCCAAAATGTTCTTGGGAACTGCCCACGAAAAGTGTTAAAAAGCGAGTTCATTGTTCTTTTTGTCAGAGAATAATCTCATTGTGATTTATCTCCTCTCCAAAATAGACATTTTCATTATCGATTCAGACGAAACCGCAAATGAGTCTCATGGCGACAGCAAGGCAGGTGAGATAGCTGTACCTCTAGCTGATACCCTAGAGATGCTCACCTTTTCCCAGATCCTGTGCGGTGCCTGGTCAGCGTGCCTAACTGTCCTCCTCACCCACCCGGGGCTCGGACCCCGGGGACTGAGGACGTGGTCTCTGTCCTCCTCGGCCCCCTGGGCTCAGACCCCAGGGAGGAAGGGGAGTGCTTACAGGATGCACGAGGTCTTTCTCCTGGAAGGGGATGCCCCCCACGGTCAGGTTCAGATGGTACAGCCCTCTGTCCAGCTGGAACAGGTCCCCGGCCACGGCGATCTTCATCACGTCGTCCTTGTTCACCTTGACCACCAGGCTCCGCTCGAGCTCCTCGACAGAGATCTGAGGAGCACGGCAGCCGTGAGGGTGGACGAGCAGCTTCTGAAGCGGGGCCCAACCTGGTGTGCCAGTTCCCGTCACCACATGGGGCCAGGAGACCCCCAGCTTCGGCGGTCCAGCTTCACCACCTACACCACCTCCCTGGCATCCACGGTGTGGCTCAGGCCTCGCCAACTAGCCTACGGGCCGCTCCACCCCCTCGTCCCCCTTCCTGCGAGGGAGCCTCCCCTCCCCGTCTGTGGCCCTGCATCAAGCCTTAGCCAGAGGGCTGCCTCAGGAGCCGGGGGTCACTGCCCCGCGCATCAGCCCGGGGCTCTCTGCTCCACCCTGGCCCTTCACCTCTGCCCTCCGCTGAGCATGTCTAGATGGGAGCACACTTTCTACCCTGGCGTTTCCTGCAGTGGGGCGGTGCCTGGCACAGAGCGGACGTGGAGTGAGCACATGAATTCTCTGTAAAACTCCCCTTCTCCCCTGCTCTCCTTGCAGGAGAGGTTAAAGCCTTCACTCTGTGCTCGAGCGTCTTCCTCAGCCCCAGTAGCCCCTGGCTTCCTCTTCGGCTCTGGTGGAGAAACACCCAGGTGCAGGGTCTGAGTTTGCTGAGGCGGCAAAGTGGGAGGCGGGGGTCTGGCGGGCGCCAGAGAGCAGGCAGGTCATCATGGAGCCAGGCGTGTCTCGGGGTGGGCGGGGTGCTAGGGCCGTGCACCCGCTGGTCGTGCCTCCCCCAACCCCACTCCCCGGCAGAGTCCCGGCGGCGCTCAGGCTCCTGTGTGCCTCGAGCTTGGAGCAGTGGGCTCCCACATGTGGAGCGTCCTCAACCCCGGGGACAGCTTCCCTGCAGAGCGACTATCTGTCTGTCCCTTTGCAGAAGGCCTCCTCCTGCTGTCATGACGGTGCCTGGGGTTTAAGAGCTGGACCCACTGATGGGATGGAAACACTAGCAAATGTCTACAGTGCTTTTATTTGTGGAGGCCAGGGCAACTTTTTCCATTGTATCTTCGCTTTGAAAGGGAAAAAGAATGCTTTTCCCATTTCTCTTTCAAGCACTTCTAAAAGCCCAGTGCTAACAGTTTGGGAGGAAGCCCACGTGTCACAGGCCACTTTGCTCCAGGCATCGTGGTACTGACAGAGCCGACGGCCGGAGGCCAGGCCCTGGGCGATCAGGGCGCCTCCTTCGAGGAGCAGCCAAGTGTGAGCCCTGGAGGTCAGCAGGACAGGAGTGGGCCCGGAGGCAGAGCCCGGGATGGTGTCGTGAGTCACAGCCAACCCTGACCCCACTGACAGCATGAGGCGGCGGGGCAGGCACCCAGACCTCGGCCCGTTCTCAGCCTTGGGGCAGCTGACGGTCTGAACAGGAGGGTGTTCGGAACGGGAGCCCTGTGTGGTGCAGGGGCCCAGAGGCCCTCCTGGTCTCAATCCTGCGGCCCGGAGCCCCCACCCATAGTTGTGACAAACAGAAGTGTCTCCAGACACAGCCAGGTGGCCCCCGTGGAGCGGGTCCACTGAGGACTGCAGTCCCGGCAGTGGACGCCCAGCTCAGCTTCTGCGACGAGGTAACACCTGGCAGGGTGCCTCCCTGCTGGGGCCGTGCCCGCTGACCGTCGAGGGGGTGTGCGTGGGCATCGCGGGGGCCCCACTCACCGTCTGCCACGAGCCGTGGTTGATGACGGGCCCGCTGCTGGTGACGCGGTCCACGCCCTGGTAGCGGAGCTGCAGCTCCAGCCGGCCAGCACGCAGGCCCAGCACGATCCAGGTGCTGTCCTGGTGGCCTCCAGCGAAGAACAGGATGCCCTCGGGGTCGAAGGTCCTGAAGTCGAACTCAGCCACCAGTCTGCGGGCCGGCAGGAGCAAAAGGGTCACCGTAAGCTGCGGCGTGTGGCCCTTCCTGGCATGGGCTGGCCCGGCCTCAGGAAGTGCCAGGTGGGCAGGCCAGAAGCCATCAGCATGCGGATGCTGGCAGTGCGTTGCTGGGCAGGGAAGGCTGGCACCAGCCTTGAGACCTGTGTGGCTGCGCTGGGCGGCAGGTGCCCCGACCAGGCAGCCTCGTGCCCATGTCCCCTCGGGGCCGGATGCCCTCCCGCTCTCTCACCTCGTGGGCTGCAGCCTCCTGAAGAGCAGCTTGATCACAGGCATCGTGTTGAACATGCGCCCCAGGTACAGGGAGTTCACGCTCTTGGCCACATTGAAGGGCACGCAGGGCAGGATGTCCTGTTGGGACAGGGGTTGCGGCTGTCAGGCGGGGGCGCCAAAACCCCAGGGCCCTGCTGCCCCGCCCACCACCCAGGGCTACCTCGCACGTGTTCCTGTCCCGGGACAGCTTCAGGCCCCCGCGCCCGTTGCAGTGGCAGGTGTAGCTCCCAGGGGAGTTGACGCACACCTGCTCGCAGCGCTGCTCCATGCATTCGTCCACGTCTGCGGCCACAAGGAAGCCCCTGAGCCCACGGGGCCGCCGGAGCCGGCCCCCATGATAGCTCGGCGGATGCGAGCCCAGTGTGGAGCCCTGCGTGGCCCGGGTGCACAGCCCCCACCCGGCTCCGTCCTGGGACACAGCTGTGCGGTCGATGGTGGCCATCAGCACACCCAGGACGCCAGGCTCACGGCTCAGGCGTGGGTTTGTGCCCAGGACGGTGGCCAGGGTGGGGCAGCTGGGATGGCTGGGAGGTTGGGGAGGCAGGCCGGGACCACCCATCTCCTTCCTCGTGGAGGGGCAGCCTCAGGCCCCAGGCAGGGAGGTGCCAGGAGGCAGCGTGGCTCTCTGGGCCCCTGGACGTGGCTGGGCAAGGTGCACTGGGGGCAGGAGCTGGGCCCTCGCCTGCCGCCCCCGTGTCTCTGGGGAGGGGCCAGTCGCACAAGAGGCAGGCGGCAAGTCACGTGCGTGCAGGCACAGCAGGGGCCACGTTGCACGTGTGCAGGTGAGGCAGGGGCCACGTTGTGTGTGTGCAGGTGAATCAGGGGCCATGTTGTGTGCATGCAGATGAGGCAGGCGTCACATCATGCACGTGCAGGTGCAACAGGGGTCACATCACGTGCATGCAGGTGAGGCAGGGGCCACATCACATGTATGGTGAGTCAGGGGCCACGTCGCATGCATGCAGGTGATCAGGGGCCACGTTGCGCGCGTGCAGGTAAGTCAGGGGCCACGTCTTGCATGTGCAGGTGCAACAAGGGCCACATTGTGTGTGCGCAGGTGAGGCAGGGGCCACACCACGTGTGTGCAGGTGATCAGGGGCCACGTTGTGCGCGTGCAGGTAAGTCAGGGGCCACGTCTTGCACGTGCAGGTGCAACAAGGGCCACATTGTGTGTGCGCAGGTGAGGCAGGGGCCATGTCGTGTGCGTGCAGGTGAGTCGAGCCACGCCGTGTGTGTGCAGGTGAGGCTGGGGCCACGCCACGTGTGTGCAGGTGATCAGGGGCCACGTTGCATGTGTGCAGGTGATCAGGGGCCACGTCACGTGTGTGCAGGTGAGACTGGGGCCACATCACGTGTGGTGAGGCGCGTGTAGGTACTCAGTCCCTCTGGGGAGCACGTGGCACACAGCACTCCCTGGAGCGTGGCGCCCTGTGTGTGCGTGTCCCGTGTGGCCTCAGGTAGCTACCTCGGCAGCCCTTCTCCTGCGAGCTGAACACGTAGCCCTCGTCACAGATGCAGGAGTAGGAGCCCGGCAGGTTCTGGCACCGCGCTGCCCCGCAGGCGCCCGTGTCCGCACATTCGTCTACGTCTGCAGGAAAAGCAGCTGCGTCAGGTCCAGCAGGCCTGCTGGCGGCCGGCCTGGAAGGGACTGCTGCCCGCTGGCCAGGAGCTGCGGAGAGGCGGCCAGCTCTGCGGGAGGAGCCAGCCTCGCCTGGCGGAGTCAGTGCAGCACCCCCTGCCCCTCCTCTCCCCTCCTCTCCCCGCTTCTCTGCCCCTCCCCCATCCATCCTCTCCCCTGCCCCTCCCCCTCTC
>SJYW01056728.1:468161-482133 GCA_006410735.1 Raphicerus campestris
GCCCTGGAGGGACGGGCCGCCTTCCCCTCATCCCCCCAGAGTCCAGCGGCCTTCCAGATCGCCCTGGAGGGACGGGCCGCCTTCCCCTCATCCCCCCAGAGTCCAGCGGCCTTCCAGATGGCCCTGGAGGGATGGGCCGCCTTCCTCTGGTCCCCCCAGAGTCCAGTGGCTTTCTAGATCACCCTGGAGGGACGGGCCACCTTCCCCTCATTCCCCCACAGTCCAGCAGCCTTCCAGATGGCCCTGGAGGGACGGGCCACCTTCCCCTTGTCACCCCAGAGTCCAGCGGCCTTCCAGATCGCCCTGGAGGGACAGGCCACCTTCCCCTCATCCCCCCACAGTCCACCAGCCTTCCAGATGGCCCTGGAGGGACAGGCCACCTTCCCCTTGTCACCCCAGAGTTCAGCGGCCTTCCAGATGGCCCTGGAGGGACAGGCTGCCTTCCCCTCATTCCCCCAGAGTCCAGCGGCCTTCCAGATCACCCTGGAGGGACGGGCCACCTTCCCCTCCTCNTCCCCTCGTCCCTCCAGAGTCCAGCGGCCTTCCAGATCGCCCTGGAGGGACGGGCCGCCTTCCCCTCGTCCCCCCAGAGTCCAGCGGCCTTCCAGATCGCCCTGGAGGGATGGGCCGCCTTCCTCTCATCCCCCCAGAGTCCAGCGGCCTTCCAGATCACCCTGGAGGGACGGGCTGCCTTCCCCTCATCCTCCCAGAGTCCAGCGGCCTTCCAGACCGCCCTGGAGGGACGGGCTGCTTTCCCCTCGTCCCCCCAGAGTCCAGCGGCCTTCCAGATGGCCCTGGAGGGACGGGCCACCTTCCCCTCGTCCCCCTAGAGTCCAGCGGCCTTCCAGATGGCCCTGGAGGGACAGGCCACCTTCCCCTCATCCCCCCAGAGTCCAGCAGCCTTCTAGATCACCCTGGAGGGAGGGGCCGCCTTCCCCTCGTTTCCCCCAGACCCCAGCAGCCTTCCAGATCACCCTGGAGGGACGGGCCGCCTTCTGCTTGTTCCCCCAGAGTCCAGCGGCCTTCCAGATCGCCCTGGAGGGACGGGCCACCTTCCTCTCATTCTCCCAGAGTTCAGCGGGGCTTTCCAGCCCCTTCCCCCCAACACTCACAGAGACGTCGCTCTTGACAGCCACGGCGGCTTGCTTGCACAATCTTGTCGTTCAAGTTAAGCAAAATCATTTCTAATGTTCTCAGCTTTAGTCTTACGGTGTCAATAGCTACAGCCCACACAGACAAGAGCTCCTCAGGGTTTTTAGTAACATCCCAGAGGGGAGTCCTGAGCCTAAATCAACCATATTCCCCGTTAACCAGCCAAGCTGGGGGTCAGAGTGGAGCGGAGGTTTGCCAGCAGCGACGTTGGCTGCAGGCGACACCGCGGTCACCACGATGGGAGGGACACAGGCCAGGCTTTGCTCTGTGAGCCTGCGAGGTCCCGCCTCACTGTCACAGAGCTCTGTCCCTGCAGGAACAACTTGGTGATGAGGTCTGAGCAACCTCTCCTCCAACACGTAACATGTCTCCCCGACTAAAGGAGGCCGTGATTTCAACTTACCCAAGTACCTTGGATAAAAGTACTCCTGTGGAAAGAGAAAAAGAAAGGCAGTGGTTAACTGGCAGTGTCTGGCGTCTGAGCACCCCCACGGCCGCTGGGCTAGGAGCCTCCCCCTCCCCCCGGGAGGCAGGTGCTTGCAGAGGGTGAGGGCAAGGATGGCCCAGAAAGCTGCTTTCTGCCTCTAAGATGGCAGGGAGGGAAGGGGAGAGGGGGAGGAGAGGCCCAAGAGGCCCAGGGCTTCCGCAGGGTGCTTGCATGCTGAGACAGACCGCCGTAACCAGGAGCCCAGTGCCACCGACAGCAGCTATATCATGTGGGTAAAGTGTCTTTCAGGAGGATGAGAAACATGCCGGAAAGAGCCCAGCCTGACTCCGGTGGGAGGACTCCCAGTAGCTACTGTGTTTGTAAACCATGCCAGAAGAGGACAGAGGGTGTGAATGGCACGTCCTTTCAGCCACAGCTTCAAATTTCGAGGTTGGAGCTGGCCTCCAGCTGCCTCGGGGCGGGGTCATAGCAGCCGGCCCCTGCCTCTGCCACCCTAAAGCCCCTCCCAGAAGAAACCAAGTGGCCTGATGTCGCCAGCTTGCTGGTGTCTAACCCTCCTGACCACCCTCCCAGGACGGGCGCTCTTGTAAGCCCATTATCACAGACGAGTAGGCTGAGGCTCCAGGCCAGCCGCAGCCCTGCTCCCCTTGACTCTGCGTGTCACCTCCATCACTGGGCTGGGAGCTGGGTGGGGGTGCTCTGGGCAGAGGCAGTCAGTTCGTGCTTTTAGAAATATCCTTCTGGTAGGGCACCTCTTATAAAAACGTTATCTTAAAAGCAATGATTGGACCAAGGCCAGGGCTTCTGAAGCACTGGGGAAGGCGGGACCTGCAAACTGACAAGGAGGCGGGCGGGGTTGGGGGGAGGGGCCTGCCCCCTGGCTCCCAGGCCTGCTCCCTACAAACCAGGCTGCATTTTCTCCTCCCAGTTCCAGTCCTGCACCCGTGGGCTCTGGACACAGTCAGACAGGCAGGTTTGGGCCCCTGTGATGAGCACTCTCGGGGTCCCCCAGGATCTGTGGGTCATGGCGTCTGTCTGGGGTTCGTGGGAAAGCAGAGGGCACCGGCCTTTGTCACGGAGGGAGGGGTTTGGTTCCGAAAGAGAAGTCAGGGCGGGGGTGGGCANTCGTTCAAGTTAAGCAAAATCATTTCTAATGTTCTCAGCTTTAGTCTTACGGTGTCAATAGCTACAGCCCACACAGACAAGAGCTCCTCAGGGTTTTTAGTAACATCCCAGAGGGGAGTCCTGAGCCTAAATCAACCATATTCCCCGTTAACCAGCCAAGCTGGGGGTCAGAGTGGAGCGGAGGTTTGCCAGCAGCGACGTTGGCTGCAGGCGACACCGCGGTCACCACGATGGGAGGGACACAGGCCAGGCTTTGCTCTGTGAGCCTGCGAGGTCCCGCCTCACTGTCACAGAGCTCTGTCCCTGCAGGAACAACTTGGTGATGAGGTCTGAGCAACCTCTCCTCCAACACGTAACATGTCTCCCCGACTAAAGGAGGCCGTGATTTCAACTTACCCAAGTACCTTGGATAAAAGTACTCCTGTGGAAAGAGAAAAAGAAAGGCAGTGGTTAACTGGCAGTGTCTGGCGTCTGAGCACCCCCACGGCCGCTGGGCTAGGAGCCTCCCCCTCCCCCCGGGAGGCAGGTGCTTGCAGAGGGTGAGGGCAAGGATGGCCCAGAAAGCTGCTTTCTGCCTCTAAGATGGCAGGGAGGGAAGGGGAGAGGGGGAGGAGAGGCCCAAGAGGCCCAGGGCTTCCGCAGGGTGCTTGCATGCTGAGACAGACCGCCGTAACCAGGAGCCCAGTGCCACCGACAGCAGCTATATCATGTGGGTAAAGTGTCTTTCAGGAGGATGAGAAACATGCCGGAAAGAGCCCAGCCTGACTCCGGTGGGAGGACTCCCAGTAGCTACTGTGTTTGTAAACCATGCCAGAAGAGGACAGAGGGTGTGAATGGCACGTCCTTTCAGCCACAGCTTCAAATTTCGAGGTTGGAGCTGGCCTCCAGCTGCCTCGGGGCGGGGTCATAGCAGCCGGCCCCTGCCTCTGCCACCCTAAAGCCCCTCCCAGAAGAAACCAAGTGGCCTGATGTCGCCAGCTTGCTGGTGTCTAACCCTCCTGACCACCCTCCCAGGACGGGCGCTCTTGTAAGCCCATTATCACAGACGAGTAGGCTGAGGCTCCAGGCCAGCCGCAGCCCTGCTCCCCTTGACTCTGCGTGTCACCTCCATCACTGGGCTGGGAGCTGGGTGGGGGTGCTCTGGGCAGAGGCAGTCAGTTCGTGCTTTTAGAAATATCCTTCTGGTAGGGCACCTCTTATAAAAACGTTATCTTAAAAGCAATGATTGGACCAAGGCCAGGGCTTCTGAAGCACTGGGGAAGGCGGGACCTGCAAACTGACAAGGAGGCGGGCGGGGTTGGGGGGAGGGGCCTGCCCCCTGGCTCCCAGGCCTGCTCCCTACAAACCAGGCTGCATTTTCTCCTCCCAGTTCCAGTCCTGCACCCGTGGGCTCTGGACACAGTCAGACAGGCAGGTTTGGGCCCCTGTGATGAGCACTCTCGGGGTCCCCCAGGATCTGTGGGTCATGGCGTCTGTCTGGGGTTCGTGGGAAAGCAGAGGGCACCGGCCTTTGTCACGGAGGGAGGGGTTTGGTTCCGAAAGAGAAGTCAGGGCGGGGGTGGGCAGGGCCTGCTCAGGGCAAGGAAGCCAGGGGCCGGACGAGGGCTGGGCAAGAGGGAGGCTGCCGGGCAGGTGCCCGCTTCTCACAGGCGGCGCCACAGCTGCAGCTTTGCAGAGGGATGTACTCCACTTCCCCCAATCATGATGAGTTGATGGTAAAGCGACACGTTTTAATACTGACCGACCCTGCGGCTGTGAAAAAGCCCTCTCCTGGAGGAGTAAACGCGGGAACGTGTGGCCAAAACCCCTTCAAGGAGCTGACCCAAGGCAGCGGGGCCCGCCCAGGTCTGCAGCGGGGCTGCTGTGGGCTCTGGCTGTCCCAAGGGCCGTGGCACAGCACGCCCAAGCCCCCTCCTCACCCTCTGCTCCTCACGAGCCATCCCCTGAAGGGGAAAGGAGAGCCGTTCACGTCCCTGCGGGGCCCAGGTGAGGCTGGGACTCCCGCCCCCACGCTGCCCTCCCTTCCACCAGCCAAGCACGCTGCCCACCCTGAGCGCTGACGAGCCGGGGACACCCACCCCCAGCTCCGCTGACCTCTGCGGACGCTGCCCTCCAGACACACCGTGTCGGTGGTGCTCGAGTGCTTTTGTCTGGAGTGTCCGGGACCTTTACCTGGGTCACACAAGGCGGCAGGACTCTCACATCACACTGCAGCAAATGCGGCTGTTTCTCAAACAGTGAGCTGAGAGCTTATTGCTTCCTTTAACCTGTAGCTGTCCACAATTTTAGTTCCAAAGATCTCTACTCTTTGTGAAAGCAGGCTGGGTGACACGACAGTTTGCTTATCGACACAGCAGACACAGGTGTTCTCCCCGGGAGCCGGGGGGGAAGGCCCGCCAAGGCCCAGCCAGGCCAGCACCCCAGTCTCATCTGGAGGCCGCTGCTGCCCAGGCGCTGGGCCCCAAGACTGTGAAGCTCAGCACAGCCCCTCCTGCAGGCAGGCACCCAGACTCCCTTGGTGCCCACTGACCCCGCAGGGCTCCACACATCTTCCTGGCAGAGATCAGACAAAAGCTTTCTTCCTTTCCTTCCCCTAATTCCTCTCCTGAGATTCTCTCAACTAGGTGCAGAGGACTCTATGAGACTGAAGGAAACGTGGACGCTGCTTCTCAGGCCACGGGCTTCCCGGATGCCCCAGGCCCTACTCTCCCGGAAGACCCCCGGTGGGCCCCCAGGCACCCCGTGCGGGCACTGCGTCCCCTCCGTCCTCAGACACTGACGCGCAGGCTGCAGGGAGGTCCTGGAACAAAGCCCTGAGGTCACCAGCCAGAGGCACATGGGGCCCGGGGCCTGCGGCAGCTCTGCACGTGTGTGCGTGTGTGTGAGTGAGACTGCCGGGGCTGCAACACCCCTCCTTCCCCTCAGCCATCCCCTCTCATCCAGCCAGCCCCCGTGTGACAGGGGCCGGAAAGGGCTCTCTGGGTCCCGGTCACCCCAGTGTCAGGACGAGCTGCCCTGGATGCTGTGCTCAGGGCCTGGGGCAGGTGGCAGTGATGGCTGGGGCATGGAGGTCCCAGCGCCCGCCACTATTGAGAACTCTCCAGCAGTCCACTTCTGCCCCCAGCACATCCCTTCACACCGCCCCCTGTGAGTCCCCACTGCCCCGGGGACCCGCGGCATCCCAGCTGCTGGCAGGCCCAGCATCAGCGGGGCCCTGAGTCAGTGCAGGCTCCAGCGGATGGGAGACCCAAGGCCCAGGGTGGGGCACGAGCCAGGGACTGGAGGGGGCTGGTCCCTCCCAGCGCAGGTTGTGAGAGTGCAGCTGGAAGACCCGCGTGCGAGGCGTGTTGTGCAAGGCCTCCTGGCGTGGCTCAGTACAGTGTCTCCTGCCAGGCACGAAAATACTCTTGGAAATGGACCTCATAGAACAGGTTTGTTTCCAAATGCTGCTCCCCCACAGCAGAGATTTGTGGCTGCTGTGCAGCATCCAATTCTCCCCTCACCCCCAGTAACAGGACTCTGGATTCAGTTAGAGCAAGAGTGCAGCCAGCTGCAGGACTACACCTCCCAGCCGCCCCTGCAACTGGGTGTGGCCGTGTGGCTAAGTCCTGGCCAATGGGACGCACAGGGTGCAGGGTACGAGACAGGGTAAAGACAGAGTGCAGTACCTTGGTTCCCTGGCCTCCTTGCTGGAATGCAGATGTGATGGCTGGTTCTCCAGCATCTTGCCCACTGTGTGAGGAGGCCTGGGGGACAAAGGCCAGGCACTCGTGCAGCGGAGCGCACACAGATCGTGCAAGTCCCTGGCCCCCCCGTCGGGCAGCCCTGGCAGCCTGCCTTCCACCTTTTACACGAGACAGAAACGCACTGTCTTACTTGAGCCACTCTAATGAGGACAACCAGCCCATCCTAAAGGAGATCAGTCCTGGCTGTTCATTGGAAGGACTGATGCTGAAGCTGAAGCTCCAGTACTTTGGCCACCTCATGCGAAGTTGACTCATTGGAAAAGACCCTGATGCTGGGAGGGATTGGGGGCAGGAGGAGAAGGGGCCGACAGAGGACGAGATGGCTGGATGGCATCACGGACTTGATGGACGTGAGTCTGAGTGAACTCCGGGAGTTGGTGATGGACAGGGAGGCCTGGTGTGCTGCAATTCATGGGGTCGCAGAGAGTCGGACACGACTGAGCGACTGAACTGAACTGAACTGAATGAGGCCAAAGCACCAGGCTAACTGAATTTGAAAAATGAGTGCAAATAGACGTGTCATGGCCTGCAAAGTGGAGATTTCATGAGTCAGTGAGAACGTCCTGGCAAATGGGCAACGCGAAGGCCTTTCTTTCCTTCTCCTATGCTCTCCTGGCAGAGGCCTCCCAGGGCTGTGGGCACTCCCCTTCACGGCACTGGCTGATCATCCACAGCTTTGCTCGGAGATGCCTTTGTTCTCAAGGCCAAATGCAGCTAAGACGCCCACCTGAGCGGCTGGGGCGCCCACCAGCAGCAAAGGAAGCCACTGGGCCACCCTGGGTCCCGAGCCTCCCCGGGGGCCGCCCCGAGCCTCCCCGGGAGCCGGGTCCCGAGCCTCCCCAGTGGCCGCCCTGAACCTCCCCGGGAGCCGGGTCCTGAGACTCCCCAGGGGCTGCCCTGAGCCACCCCGGGGGCCGGGCCTCGCCACACCCTCTGGTGGCACAGGAGTGACCCCACTGTTGGCCAGGCACTCTTCCTGGAAGCTGTGGATATGCTNAGGCCAAAGCACCAGGCTAACTGAATTTGAAAAATGAGTGCAAATAGACGTGTCATGGCCTGCAAAGTGGAGATTTCATGAGTCAGTGAGAACGTCCTGGCAAATGGGCAACGCGAAGGCCTTTCTTTCCTTCTCCTATGCTCTCCTGGCAGAGGCCTCCCAGGGCTGTGGGCACTCCCCTTCACGGCACTGGCTGATCATCCACAGCTTTGCTCGGAGATGCCTTTGTTCTCAAGGCCAAATGCAGCTAAGACGCCCACCTGAGCGGCTGGGGCGCCCACCAGCAGCAAAGGAAGCCACTGGGCCACCCTGGGTCCCGAGCCTCCCCGGGGGCCGCCCCGAGCCTCCCCGGGAGCCGGGTCCCGAGCCTCCCCAGTGGCCGCCCTGAACCTCCCCGGGAGCCGGGTCCTGAGACTCCCCAGGGGCTGCCCTGAGCCACCCCGGGGGCCGGGCCTCGCCACACCCTCTGGTGGCACAGGAGTGACCCCACTGTTGGCCAGGCACTCTTCCTGGAAGCTGTGGATATGCTGGCAGGAGGGGAAGAAAGAAGGCGTGGACCCTCCTGGGGCCTCAGAAGAGCAGCTCCTGCTGACACGTTGCAGACTGACAGAGAACTGCACATCTTCCTCCAACTCTGAGCGACGCACCTGCCCCTCCGACCTGCCCCTGCCCACACGTGGTAGGAGGCCTTGGGGAGCTTGGACAGCATGGGATGTGGGCAAGGAGAATGCTGCCCAGCTGCTGCCAACAGAGACATGCCCACTGGTTCCTGGTGAGCCAGGGGGCCTCCACCGGGAGCCCACAGAGCAGGGCAGGAGCCAGCAGAGACGGCTGGGCAGGGGCGAGGCCTCGCAGTCTCAGGAGCTGGGCGAGGGCACAGTGTATGAGGGCTTGGGGATCACCCCACACCCAACTCCTGCTTAAAAATTACTTTAAAATGTAACGACCTGCACTCTCCCAGGGTCACAATTACAGGCATACACACGTGGACTGCAGTGAGATCACTGGACTGAAGTCACCGCCACAGGGCCAGGAACCCCAATATCTCTACTAACTCTCAAACCACAGCTAAGCCTGCAGCCCAGAAACAGCTCCGACCTCTGAGCTCAGCGGACAGAGTGCAGGCACACCCCCTCCACCAGCAGAGCTGGAGTGAAGCGCCCCAGCCCAGCCACTCAGAGCCTCAGAACCCAGGCTGTGGGCATCCGCTTCTTAGAGGGCATTTGCTTCCTAAGTCCCATAGGCAGACCTGCAGTGTCCTTCAGAATATCTTTAGTAGGTTTTCCACAGACGCTGAGCCCACGGGCGGGACGATGCATCATTTAGGGGCCTGCCCTGTCATTAGGCCGCAAGGCCCAGCTCCACACTGGGCTGACCCGCCGGGAGTAGCGTGTACGAGGGCTCAGGGCAGCAAAGAGGGCCCAGCAGAGCTGCCCCTCCCCCAGGGCCATCGGGGGAGAGGCTGGCCCGCGTGTGGGCCCTGTGTGCCACCCGTCTAACCAGCAGTTTGCAGGCCTCTGGGTTGTGCAGAGTCAACTCCAGAGAAAATGCAACGGGCCAGACAACTCAGAGAAGCTGCCCTGCTGGCTTCTAGTGGGGGAAGCCTGGGAGGGACTGGGCCCTGGGGGACGCCTGGCTGCAGTGAGCAGGGGGCTTCCTGGACAGACAAGAGCTGGGGCTGAGTCTGCACCAGTGGGGCCTGGTCCCATCCTTGATGGACCCCCAGGGGGCAGAGAGGAGTGTGTCTCAGCATCTGAGTGAGTGAATGTTAGGGAGCTGCTGTCATGGTGGGGCGGGCATGGGGCCAGGTGGGCCTTGGCTGTCCTGGAGGTCACTGGAGGTGACAAGGTCCCCCTTCCCTCCTGTTGGGACCCCATTTCTGTGCCCCTGAGACCCCTTAGGCCACTGCAACAAGGAGAGACTTGAGGGAGGGGTTTTCCCCTCTCCTGGGATGTCCCTCCCCACCCCAAGCTATCCCTAAGATGCTGGGATCGTAGGAGACAGGTGTCCTTGGATAGTCAACACAGCTCAAGAGAAGACCAGCAGCTCGCAGGGCTCTGAAACCCACTGCACCTAGAAAACCCTCTTGGTGGGGAACTTCCCCACCACAGAGCCCCTACATCTGAGGGGGAGTCAGGGGTGGAGGCGGGTGGAGAGAGAGAGACAGACACCGCCAGACGGAGACAGAGAAACGGAGAGACAGAGAGATGGAGGGGCATGAGGTCAGCAGTCAGGCGGCGGCCGTGCCAGGTGTGGCAGACTCTGGGGGTGACCCTGGGCGAGCTGCAGACACGCGGGCACCGAGGCTGCAGACGGGTGACCCTGGGCGAGCTGTGGACGGGCGAGCACCGAGGCTGCGGGCGCGCGAGCATCGCTGTCTGCATCTCAAACAAACAAGGGGATGGAAGACCAAGACCTGGAGCCCCCTCTGACCTGCAGGCCTCAGGTGGCCCCTGCGCTGGGAGGGGGTGAACCGGGCCTGGGCCATGGGTCAGGCTGGGTGAGTCTTTCATCCAGAATCCTTTCCTGAAGCCAAGGGCAGTGGTATGGGCTCTGGCGCCCACTTGCCTTGAAGGACCTAAGTAGGAAGGTGACTGCTGGGCTGGCAAGCTTTCGGGAGAACTCGGGGAGGCCAGCAGGGCGCCTGGCACCCAGAGTTCTCTGAACAAGACCCCAGGAGGAGGACAGTGCTCGGAAGAGAGTAACAAGATAAGAAGGGAGTCTAATTACAGCACTCCAGGGGAGGGTGGGGCGGACACGCCTGACGCTGGAAGAATGTGGAGGAGACTATTCGTCCGGAGGAAAGCCTGGGACCACTGGATGCCTCAGGAAGGCCCCAGGCTCTTTCCTCTCCAGCTCAGTGCAGCTCAGCGCAGTCGCTCAGTCTTGTCCAACGCTCTGAGACCGCAGCATGACAGGCCTCCCTGTCCATCACCAACTCCCGGAGTTCACTCAGACTCAACGTCCATTGAGTCCATGATACCATCCAGCCATCTCATCCTCTGCTGTCCCCTTCTCCTCCTGCCCAGCATCAGAGTCTTTTCCAATGAGTCAACTCTTCACAGGAGGTGGCCAGAGTACTGGCGTTTCAGCTTTAGCATCATTCTTTCCAAAGAAATCCCAGGGCTGATCTCCTTTAGAATGGACTGGTTGGATCTCCTTGCAGTCCAAGGGACTCTCAAGCGTCTTCTCCAGCACCACAGTTCAAAAGCAATTCACGGCGCTCAGCTTTCTTCACAGTCCAACTTTCACACCCATACATGANCTTGGAATGTGGAATGAAGCAGGGCAAAGGCTAATAGAGTTTTGCCAAGAAAATGCACTGGTCATAGCAAACACCCTCTCCAGGGCTCCACAGCCCCTGAATCAGGAAGGTACCCACAGCTACCTGCTCAGAGGAGGGGCCCGTCCACAGAGAGGAAGGCGGCCCGGGGTGGAACAATATGCCTGGGCAGGAAGCACCCAGAACACACCCAGCACACGGGGTACCGCCTCCAGGGATTCCAGGGCGGGCACGTGGCCCAGAGAGCCCGCTCCAGGTGCCGGAGCCCTCACCCAGCCCGGGGAACAGGGCGGCCGCCCCCACCTTCTGTCCCGCCCACAGCCCTGGAGAACGGGAGAGGCTACCCCTCTGGCAGAAGCAAAGGGCCCGTGGGAAACACTCACGCGGGCGTGTGTGGCTGTGACGGGGCAGCCGCACGGAGGACTTCCTGCTGCAGCTGGCGGGTGGGGACGGGCTGGCCCTGCAGCGGCCCCTCGAGCTGGCAGCACTCTCAGCCCAGAGGCCGCGGCCTCCCTGTCACACGTCAGGATGCACGAGGCTCCCTCGACTTCCTGAACTAAGGCCAGGACCTCGTTGGGGTCACACCCACACACGATCACAAAGAGCCAGGAATCTGAGGGCAAGGAAGTGATGCTTCTCAGGAGAGCCCAGACTCTCAGGAGCCGGGGCCCATGGGTGAGGCCACAGGACCGCCTCCCTCGACGCGCTGCTTTTCCAAAGGTTTATTAGCAGTGAGTTGGGAGTTGTGTTTGCAGGGTCTCCCCAAGTTCTGGGATCCAGAACCTCCTTAAAGTGAGAGAAAAAATGGCGTGGACGCCTGGAGGGGCATCTGGTCGACCAGAGCAGAACCAGACACGAGGAAGTCCTCTAAGCACCAGCCCCAACCCCCGACCCGAACTGGCTCCTCCAGAAGCCACCGCACCTCAGTGAATGCAGAAGGAGCCGGTCCGCCCAGCAAGCTGGTAATAAAGGGGAAGGTGTGCCTGTGATTCGGGGATGGGTCAGGAAGCAGGACAGGATTCTGAAAAATCACACACGGCTTTGATGTGCAAGGAGTCCACGCATTCCTGACGGGGCGGATGGGGCGGGTGTGGGAGGCAACTCTCCCGGGAAGGGAGGGCAGGACGCTGGGGGAGTGCAAGGCCCCGTGTGCACCGCTGTCCTTGCCCTCGTTCCATCCACTGCAGACAAGGTTCTGGAGGAGGGCATGGCCACCCACTCCAGTGTTCTCGCCTGGAGACTCCCCATGGGCAGAGGAGCCTGGCGGGCCACAGTCCACGATATTGCAGAGTCAGACAAGACTGAGCGACGAAGCAGAGACACGGTTATAGCAAGCCTGAGAACAGCTCCAGTGGGGCAGGGCAGGCTCTGGGGGGTGCCGTGGGCAGTGTGCAGCGTGTCCAGCCCAAGGCCTCTCCGTCCTTCAGGAGCAGGGCCTGGATGGGGCCGGGCTGGTGCGGGCGGTGGCCTCACTGCCCTCAGGCCTGGCCCCCTGCAAGCCCGTCCCGTGCTCTGCAGGAGACAGTGTTCCAGGCTGGGCCTGCGACGGGTAGGAGATCGCTTAGCACACAGCCCACTGGGACCTTCAGAAATGCTCCGCGGAGCAAGCTCCCCCGGCCAGCAGGACAGGCAAGGGAGACGGGGTGGAGCGAACTGCTGCTCACAAAGGGCCCGCGCACACCGCCGCTGACACTGAGAGCCAGCGGCACACTCAGCCTTGCAGCTGTGGGCTGTGCCAAGGCCAAGGAAGGGCACAGCTCAGCCATCGCCATCAGGCTTGTTTAAAGGAGGGGACCACGGGGTGGGTCAAGCCAGCCTGTCAGAAACGCGAGTCACAGTGAAAGCCTGCACCCTTCACACTGATTCGCTCACTGCACGAGACGCTTATTCCACCCCAGAAGAATTCTTTAAAAGAAATGTTCCAGTAGTACCAAAAACAGCTGTGAAATCATCCTGACCTCAGGGTGTGAGGCGCGGCAGGGTGAGCCCACCCCCCTATCAGCCCTGCTTCCCTGCGGGGGGGCTCCCGGGCACACACCCCAGCCTCCGCCCCACCTAAGGTGGCACAGGGCACCCAGGGCCACTCGCCGAGGCCGGCTGCCTGTCGCCCCACATTCTTCACGACATTATTAACAGAAACTCGTCCTGAGCCAGCACCTTAGACTGCCGCAGTCTCCGCGGTTCCCAGGGCGCCCTCCCACGCGTGCCAGCCCTGCGCCGTCCTCCCAGTGCTCCCAGCCTGGGACCTGCTGCCTTCCGGCACTCCAGCCCTGCGTCTAGATAGGGAAATGTGGACAGCCCCACCCCCTCCTCTAATCTGGCCAAGGGAGCAGGGAGGCAGGAAACTGTCCGGCTCTCCAACCATTTACTTCGTTTACGTTGAGCCGGGCCCTACTGCTGCTTTCTGGCTGAGCTGTCGGAGTTCCAGTTTCCTTCAAGGCGGCTGCCTTCCGAGGCCTGCCGCGGGAAGTGGCTGCGGGCGTCCACAGGACCCCCGCGGGCATCGGCCGCCCCTCCTCCGCTGAGGGGCACCTGGCACCACCGGGAGAACAGGGGCTGGAAAGCAGGAGGCCGGGGCGGCACACCGCGCCCTGCCCCTCCGCCGCCGCTGCCCGCCTCCCTGCACGAGGGTCGGTGTGCCCGCAGAGGGTTTGCCGCAGACCCCCGGGTCCCGCCCGTGCGCGCGCGGACGGGGGTCCCCCGAAGGGTGGTGCCGCGGGAGCGGGGGTCGAGGGGACCCGCCTGCCCCGACGCTCCGCTCACGGCCCCGAGGCTCCGGGCGCACACCTCGCCGCCCCGCGCGGCCCCGCGCTCACCGTCTCGGGGTCGTTCTCGAACACCTCGCGGGCCTCCTCCCGGCTGCACATCTCCTCCACGCACTCCCTCTCCAGGTGGCCCTGCTTGGCCTCCTCGAAGACCTGGTAGGCGCGGCGCTGCCTGGGCCTCAGGAACTGCGCCGCCTCGCGCGCCCGCAGCATCACGGCTTCCCGGGCGGGCGGGGGGAGCGGGGAGAGAGCGGAGACGCGCCGTCAGCGCGGCGGCGCCGGGGCCGGGGCGCGCGGGGTGCGGGCGCCGAGGCTCCCCTCGCCTTCCGGGGGGCGGGGTGCTGGGGGTCTCCCGGCCCGGCGCGCCCCGGCCCCGCGCGGTACTCACTGTGCGCCGACTCGGAGGCCAGCAGGAGCAGCAGCAGCGCGGTGCCCAGGGCGGCGGCGGGTCCGGGC
>SJYW01056728.1:510529-524215 GCA_006410735.1 Raphicerus campestris
TAGTGATGCTTTCTAAGGCCCACTTGACTTCACATTCCAGGATGTCTGGCTCTAGATGACTGATCACACCATCATGATTATCTGGGTCGTGAAGATCTTTTTTGTACAGTTCTTCTGTGTATTCTTTCCACTGTTCTTAATATGTTCTGCTTCTGTTAGGTCCAGACCACTTCTGTCCTTTATCGAGCCCATCTTTGCATGAAATGTTCCCTTGGTATCTCTAATTTTCTTGAAGAGATCTCTAGTCTTTCCCATTCTGTTCTTTTCCTCTATTTCTTTGCATTGATCACTGAAGAAGGCTTTCTTATCTCTTTTTGCTATTCTTTGGAACTCTGCATTCAGATGCTTATATCTTTCCTTTTCTCCTTTGCTTTTCACTTCTCTTCTTTTCACAGCTATTTGTAAGGCCTCCCCAGAGAGCCATTTTGCCTTTTTGCATTTCCTTTCCATGGGGGTGGTCTTGATCCTTGTCTCCTGTACAATGTCACAAACCTCCATCCATAGTTCATCAGGCACTCTATCAGATCTAGGCCCTTAAATCTATTTCTCACTTCCACTGTATAATCATAAGGGATTTGATTTAGGTCATACCTGAGTGGTCTAGTGGTTTTTCCCTACTTTCTTCAATTTAAGTCTGAATTTGGTAATTAGGAGTTCATGATCAGAGCCAGAGTCAGCTCCTGGTCTTGTTTTTGTTGACAGTATAGAGCTTCTCCATCTTTGGCTGCAAAGAATATAATCAATCTGATTTTGGTGTTGACCATCTGGTGATGTCCATGTGTAGAGTCTTCTCTTGTGTTGTTGGAAGAGGGTGTTTGCTGTAACCAGTGCATTTTCTTGGCAAAACTCTATTAGTCTTTGCCCTGCTTCATTCCGCATTCCAAGGCCAAATTTGCCTGTTACTCCAGGTGTTTCTTGACTTCCTACTTTTGCATTCCAGTCCCCTATCATGAAAAGGACATCTTTTTGGGTGTTAGTTCTAAAAGGTCTTGTAAGTCTTCATAAAACTGTTCAACTTCAGCTTCTTCAGTGTTACTGGTTGGGGCATAGACTTGGATAACTGTGATATTGAATGGTTTGCCGTAGAGACGAACAGAGATCATTCTGTAGTTTTTGAGATTGCATCCAAGTACTGCATTTCAGACTCTTTTGTTGACCATGATGGCTAGCTACTCCATTTCTTCTGAGGGATTCCTGCCTACAGTAGTAGATATAATGGTTATCTGAGTTAAATTCACCCATTCCTGTCCATTTTAGTTCACTAATTCCTAGAATGTCGACGTTCACTCTTGCCATCTGCTGTTTGACCACTTCCAATTTGCCTTGATTCACGGACCTGACATTCCAGGTTCCTATGCAATATTGCTCTTTACAGCATCGGACCTTGTCTCTATCACCACTCACATCCACAGCTGGGTATTGTTTTTGCTTTGGCTCCATCCTTTCATACTTTCTGGAGTCTCCACTGATCTCCAGTAGCGTGTTGAGCACCTACTGACCTGGGGAGTTCATCTTTCAGTATCCTATCATTTTGCCTTTTCATACTGTTCATGGGGTTCTCAAGGCAAGAATATTGAAGTGGTTTGCCATTCCCTTCTCCAGTGGACCACGTTCTGTCAGACCTCTCCACCATGACCCGCTCGTCTTGGATTGCCCCGCAGGCATGGCTTGGTTTCATTGAGTTAGACAAGGCTGTGGTCCTAGTGTGATTAGATTGACTAGGTCTTCCCTGGGGGCTCAGAAAGTGTCTGCCTCCAATGCGGGAGACCTGGGTTTGATCCCTACATTGGGAAGATTCCCCTCAAGAATGAAATGGTAATCCACTCCAGTATTCTTGCCTGGAGAATCCCATGGACGGAGAATCCTGGTGGGCTACAGTCCACGGGGTCGCAAAGAGTTGGACACGACTGAGCGACTTCGTTTTTCACTTTCTATGGTTTCAGTGTGTCTGCCCTCTGATGCCCTCTTGCAACACCTACCGTCTTACTTGGGTTTCTCTTACCTTGGGCGTGGGGTATCTCTTCACGGCTGCTCCAGCAAAGTGCAGCTGCTGCTCCTTACCTTGGACGAGGGGTATCTCCTCACCGCTGCCCTTCTTGACCTTCGCCGTGGGATAGCTCTTCTAGGCCCTCTTGAACTTGCGCAGCCACTGCTCCTTGGATGTGGGGTTGCTCCTCCAAGCCGCTGCCCCTGACCTCAGACATGGGGTAAATCCCCTTGGCCGCCGCCGTTTGGGCATGGGGCACAAGCTTAGCTACCTGATTTATTGCCTAACCCAGTTGTTCCATCTGCTGTGAAATCTCATCTCCCCTTACCTGAGGCAAATTTGTTGACACCTGTTTTATTATGAGAGGGGGTCTCCCATATACAATTTTGTACGGAGAAGAGCCAAGGGACTGTGGGGTCATCCTGAGTCTGAGCAGAGCCGCTGGAAACAAGTCCACCCAGGAGCAGTCAGGCTCTAAGATCCACTTGGAGAGTGTCTCTTTAAGTGTCCAGTTGGTTCCTTCCACATCCCAGAACTCTGGGGCCTATATACTGTATGTAATTTCCACCTCATGTTTAAAGTTTTGCTTACTTGTTATACTAAATCAGCTATGACAGCCGGGCCATTGTCCGATCCAACGCTGGTAGGAAATCCAAATCTGGGAACCATCTCTCTAAGCAGGCACCAGGCTACTTCTGATGCTCTTCCAGTCCAGGTAGGAAAAGCTTCTACCCATCTCAAGAATGTACATACCATGACCAGCAGGTAATGGTAGGGTTGGCGAGGTTCCATTTCAGTGAAGTCCACTTCCAGGTGTTCAAAGGGCAGTGTGCCTTTTACCTGAGTCCCTGGAGGGTTCTGTCTGTGCCGAGAGGAAGCATTGACCTGTGAGCAGGGAGGGTGGTGCTGAGATTCTGTCCTTTTGAAGCTGGAGGGCCTGGATTGGAGGATATAGTTCAGCCTGTTGAATGGACCAGTGTGACGGCAGAGAGCTAGCTTCAGCGATGGTTTCTTGCGTGATGACTGCATATCCTGACAGCACTGTCCTTGTTTCACCGGGCTGGTGCCATTGGTGTACAGGACCCAGTCTGGGTCCGGGATTGGCTGGCCTCTCAAGTCAGGCCTGCTGGCATATTTCCTTGCAATCATGTGAGGGCGCGCCTTCTCCCACAAGAAGGAGAGCGGCCAGATTCAGGGCCTGACAAGGCTCAGCAGTAACATGGGGGTTCTCACACAACAGTCCCTGGTATTGAGTAATCTGGGATGTTGACAGCCATTCACGGGGTCCCCTCGCCGGAGAGTGTTGACCCTCATGCGGGACTTTTATGAACAAATCTTGGCCCAGAGTCAGCTCGGTTGCCTCCCAGACCAGTAAGGCAGCTGCAGCCCCTGCCCGTAAGCGTCCCGGCCACCAGCGGCAGCACTGTCCAGCCGACTAGAGCTAAGCCACTGGGCTGTCCCGTGTCCCCACAGTCTGGGGCAACACGCCCCTAGCCACCTTGTCCTTTTCAGTCACAGAAAGAGTAAACGGCTTAGCAAGGTCTGGCAGGCCCAAGGCGGGTGCTGACGTAATTATACCGGGTTTGAGGTCTATTACCAGTGGGACTTGTTTTGCAAGCCTGGGGGCGGGGGGTTGTCTTCCACCCAGACCTCAGGGGATTGCTGAGTTAACTCTCTCTCTTGACTGTTTAGCCCATCTTGTTTCCTTGCCGGGAGACTGTGCCGCCTCCTTTCATCTTGAGGGGTTACTGAGAGGAAGAGGAAACAGGTGGTTGAGCCCACTTGAACAGTGGGTCTTTTGTTGGGGGAAAGGTCACTTGTGCCCCCCAATTTAGACAGCAAGTTTCTGCCTAACAAAGGTACTGGGCATTCAGGGATGTATAAAAATTCATGAGTCACTTGGTGTCCCCCTGTCTGACATTTTCAGGGTAGGCTGGAGACACAGAGGCTGCATTTATCACCACCTGAGACCCAGCAGCCTCTGGCTGGGTCTATTGGCGTACAAAGTCTACAGGCCTCGCACAGGCTTTCGCAGAACTCAGAGGCTGATTTGCTTTCCCTTTGAATCACTTCGGAGGGTTTTGCCCCCGCCCCAGCCTTGTAAAATAGCCGCTGGATCTCTCTCCAGGTGGCCCCTCCTCTGTGTCACAGTCCCGGGTGGGCCTCGCGTCGGGGCCGGATCTCTCTCCAGGCGGCCCCTCCTCTGTGTCAGAGTCCCGGGTGGGCCTCGCGTCGGGGTGCCTGCGGGTTTGCAGTACCCTCAGGCGCCATTTCTCTTAACGGTTTTCTGGCCTCAGGTAGGATCCTGTGTCTCTCCTCAGTGCTGAAAAGGGAGACTAGCAGTTGGATTACGTCATCCCATGCAGGGCGGTGGGTTCGAGCAGTAGTCTCCATCAGCCTAATCGTGGCTTGAGGCTTCCCCGAGTGTGGTGGAGCGTGACCCTGCCAGTCTGATATATCCGTAGAGGAAAGTGGCTGGTGATAACAGGCCACAGGGGGCTGATGGTAGTGCCCATGCGTCCTGAGCCGGAGGCTGTCGTAGCTCTCTGAGGGGCGTCTGTGGTGGGGTTCTTTCCCCTGGCTCCTTGGTGGCGTGCAGCCTCTAATTCCTGTGTTTTCTTCCCCTCCCCATCAGTACTCACCGGGAGAGGTGGATACAGTCTAGGAGGTCCAGCTGAGGTGGAATTCTGGGGGCGCTGACCAGAGTTCTCCATCGCTGGGATCAGAGCCTGCTGAAACGGCGGCTCTGCAATCTCCAGGAGAGTTGGCAGAGGAGCAGCGGCTGCTGCAGGAACTTCACCCGGCCCTGGGTTGGGCATTAAGGCGGCCTGCGGTCCTGGTGGGGCCCTGGGAGGCAGGTGCGTCATCAGCCAGTATGGGGGAAGGGCAGGTCCTCCCGTCCAAATCCTGTAGAAGTTCTTTTTTTTTTTTATCATCAGTCAATTTTTGTGCCATTAATATTTTTCCCCTTCCCTTCTAGATGCCGAACCTTGTCCAAGCAGGAGGGTCTGGAGCTAACCCTAGCCGTGAGTCAGTATGTGGATACTGATCCAGGCGTCCCGGCTCTCCTGTGGCTGCTGTATAGACTGTCTCCACTATTTCTAAGTTCACGGTGTCCTTGGCGGCCATCCTACTCCCACAGGGCGTCATTTGACCTCACAGAGTCTGTGGAGGCGGCTGGGCGTCATCTTCACCCCACAGTCTCCTCCTAACCCCTTTTTAAATGTTTAATCATGCACTCCAATACAGTTGCCCTAGATTCGCTTCCCCCCATCTCGCTTACCTTCTCGGACCTTCTTCTACATTTCCTTTTCGTTCTCTCTACGAGGTTTTCAGTACCCTATGTACTTCTGATATTTCCATTCCATGACACTTAAATTGCCATTCTGCCTCCTTCCTAAATGGGGTGAGAAGAGCCTTACCTGCTAGATCCCAGAGGGAGAAGGGGGATCTGCATGCCTTCACCTGCTGCTCAGCACAGCCGAACCAGAACACCACATGGTCCAAGACTGTTTCTCCCTTAACTTTTAAAGTCCTTTCCGCCTTGGTGGGCTTGATCAGGTGCGGATGAAAATACAGGTGGGTTAAATAGCCCACGTCCCAAGCTGTCTCTGGAAAAGCCAATTCGTACTCACTTATGTATCCCCCTCCTTCTAGCCTGACAATTTGGAGGGAGTCAAGAATTTCACAGCAGATGGGACACCTCCTTGGGGAGAGCAGAATACGAGCACACAAAAACCAAGTTTCTTCTCCTAAAAATCCCCTGGCAATTGCTTGTAATAATTTTCCCCAAGACGGCATGGACACCATCTCCTAAATGACCTTCACAAATTTCCTTCCTAAGCCCTAACATGCTTGTCAACCTGTGTACCAAGCAATCGTTGCCATCTCCTAATCCAGGCTCCTGTGGGTCTGTGCCCCTTCTAATCCCTCCCAGGGGGGTGATCAGGCCCCCTCTTCCACCCTAACAGGTGGGTTCCTCCTCACCTAGGTGCTCAGTTCCCCTGCTGCCGCCCACTACCTGCTAACATGAAAGGTCTGGGCATTGAGAAGCAGAATCCTTCCAGAAGGGCGAGGCGCCTTCCCCCCTCCAGAAGATTCGAGCCTCGAGGCCTCGGAGTAGTCCCAAATGGGACCTGTCTCCTCAAAGTGAGGAGTTTCCTGGGCCAGGCACCCAGTGTTGCAGCCACGCGTTCCGGGAAACAAACTCCCTCAGAAGGACAATGCAGAGAGTGGAGCGCAGTTTATTACACCGGCGGGCCCAAGGCAGTCTCCCCTTAGCCGAGGACCCCGACCAGTTTTTCTGAAAACTTTATATACCCTAAGTGTACGTGCCCAAACCCACCTCCCCCAATTCTCTGAAACTCGTCTGAACAAAGGAAAAGAAAGGTNGTGCGGATGAAAATACAGGTGGGTTAAATAGCCCACGTCCCAAGCTGTCTCTGGAAAAGCCAATTCGTACTCACTTATGTATCCCCCTCCTTCTAGCCTGACAATTTGGAGGGAGTCAAGAATTTCACAGCAGATGGGACACCTCCTTGGGGAGAGCAGAATACGAGCACACAAAAACCAAGTTTCTTCTCCTAAAAATCCCCTGGCAATTGCTTGTAATAATTTTCCCCAAGACGGCATGGACACCATCTCCTAAATGACCTTCACAAATTTCCTTCCTAAGCCCTAACATGCTTGTCAACCTGTGTACCAAGCAATCGTTGCCATCTCCTAATCCAGGCTCCTGTGGGTCTGTGCCCCTTCTAATCCCTCCCAGGGGGGTGATCAGGCCCCCTCTTCCACCCTAACAGGTGGGTTCCTCCTCACCTAGGTGCTCAGTTCCCCTGCTGCCGCCCACTACCTGCTAACATGAAAGGTCTGGGCATTGAGAAGCAGAATCCTTCCAGAAGGGCGAGGCGCCTTCCCCCCTCCAGAAGATTCGAGCCTCGAGGCCTCGGAGTAGTCCCAAATGGGACCTGTCTCCTCAAAGTGAGGAGTTTCCTGGGCCAGGCACCCAGTGTTGCAGCCACGCGTTCCGGGAAACAAACTCCCTCAGAAGGACAATGCAGAGAGTGGAGCGCAGTTTATTACACCGGCGGGCCCAAGGCAGTCTCCCCTTAGCCGAGGACCCCGACCAGTTTTTCTGAAAACTTTATATACCCTAAGTGTACGTGCCCAAACCCACCTCCCCCAATTCTCTGAAACTCGTCTGAACAAAGGAAAAGAAAGGTACAGTCAAAGTTCACCCGTGATTCATATGCCTTACGCCTGGGTAGTTAACAGTGGACAGTTATCAATAGGCCTGAGGTCATACCCCAATAAGCATACTAGAATGTATGATTCTATTCGGTTACACAGATAGTTAGGGTATTCTTTCAGGCAATGGAGAGTCTAGGTGTGAGCCCTGCGGTTCTTCCATCCGGGGGGCCTGGTTTTCCAGCTGGTATGTCGTTTCCATAGATACTGGGCATAGAGCTCCAGGTCCACAGTCCGGCCCAGGATGGAGTCCTGCTTTCGAGACGGAGCCTGCGCTGTGTGTTTCCTCCTTCGCCAGAACTCACTAAATGCTCTTTTTTTACATTTCTTCTCTCTGTGTGATTTTGGTATTTTCTGTTGCTGGGCCTTCAAGTCCCCCAGTCTGTTCTTTTGCAGCATCATATCCATCCATCCATGCAGAGTCTTCTTCTCCGACACTTGTTTCTCTCTCTGGAGCTTTGCCTGAAGCCTTTTCGGGCAGGAGCAGAGCCAGGTGCCCTCCTGCTGCAGCCCCGCGGCGTGGCCCCTGGACCAGGGACTCCCCAGAGCCCGTGAGCAGAAGAGTCCCATTCTGGTGGAAGGGACTGGAACCATCCAGGCCTGTGAGAACCTCGGATTTGGCACCTCTGATCATTTCAGGTGGCTCTTTCCCAGTCTTGGGAGTCTTCCCAAGATTGTAGCAATTCAGCCACAGAGGTCTCAGAAGCTCCGTCTCTGGGCCGCGGTCTCCTGGGAGGGAGCGGGTGGCTGGGGTCCCCTCCGTGCAGCCGGAGAGGCCTGGGCCCGCCTCACCTGTGTTCTGCCCTGCAGGCTCACTTCCTGCCCGATGGCATTTCTGAACCCTGTCCTTCCCTAGACTTGTCTGGTTCTGCAGTTGTTTCAGACTCTGCCTGGTAAATAAGACAGAAGCTGAGTCTGGGCCACGTAACACTGTCTTGTCCAGAACAGAACCCTCCAGACATAGTTTAATGAACGATTTTTTTTTCCCCCAAACCGTGTTTCCCACCCACTGGCAGGTACTTGGGGCTTCCCTGGTGGCTCAGGTGGTAGAGAATCTGCCTGCAACACAGGAGGCCTGCGTTCAGGCCCTAGCTTCAGTGCTTTGTTAACCTGCAGTTTTTAACAATGTAGGGTAGAAATAGGAAAAGGAGTGCGTCAAGGCTGTATACTGTCACCCTGCTTATTTAACTTATCTGCAGAGTACATCATGAGAAAGGCTGGGCTGGATGAAGCACAAGCTGGAATCAAGATTGCTGGGAGAAATATCAATTACCTCAGATATGCAGATGACACCACCCTTATGGCAGAAAGTGAAGAGGAGCTAAAAAGCCTGAACATTCAGAAAACGAAGATCATGGTATGCACTTCATGAGAAATAGATGGGGAAACAGTGGAAGCAGTGTCAGACTTTATTTTGTTGGGCTCCAAAATAACTGCAGATGGTGACTGCAGCCATGAAATTAAAACACGCTTACTCCTTGGAAGAAAAGTTATGACCAACCTAGATAGCATATTAAAAGGCAGAGATATTACTTTGCCAACAAATGTCCATCTAGTCAAGGCTATGGTTTTCCCTGTAGTCATGTATGGATGTAACAGTTGGACTGTGAAGAGGGCTGAGCACTGAAGAATTGATGCTTTTGAACTGTGGTGTTGGAGAAGACTCTTGAGAGCCCCTTGAACTGCAAGGATATCCAACCAGTCCATCCTAAAGGAGACCACTCCTGGATGTTCATTGGAAGGACTGATGCTGAGGCTGAAACTCCAATACTTTGGCCACCTCATGCAAAGAGCTGACTCATTGGAAAAGACTCTGATGCTGGAGGGATTGAGGGCAGGAGGAGAAGGGGACGACCGAGGATGAGATGGCTGGATGGCATCATGGACTCGATGGACGTGAGTCTGAGTGAACTCCGGGAGTTGGTGATGGACAGGGAGGCCTGGCGTGCTGCGATTCATGGGGTCCCAAAGAGTTGGACACGACTGAGCGACTGAACTGAACTGAACTGAGGGTAGAGGGTAGCAGAGTTTTATCAGATGTGAGTTTTTATTTCCACTGTATTTCTCAGAGTACGTGCTGGATCCCGATGTAAAATATATTTATTGCTGTGGGTTATGGTCCAAAAGTTTGAAAGATGGTGCTTACCATCATGAGTCAACGTGGCCCAGCCCCACTGAGGTGAAAGCGCTGCTGTGGAAAGTCCTTCAGGGTTTCCCGGGCTGCTCCCAGCTCAGCCCTGCGTCCCACGATCCCCTCAGCCCAGGCAGACCAGGGCGGTCACTCCCCTGCCCCACCCCACTGGGGGCTCCCTGGCAGCCTGTGACTTACAAGTGGTTTTGTGCCGAACTCTGCGTGGCTTTGTGGAATGCTCTAGGGTCTTGCTGGAAACAACAGCCATCCCCAG
The DNA here is from genome assembly GCA_006410735.1 of Raphicerus campestris. Lineage (NCBI taxonomy): Eukaryota > Metazoa > Chordata > Mammalia > Artiodactyla > Bovidae > Raphicerus > Raphicerus campestris. The sequence goes on from SJYW01056728.1 coordinate 520,169, forward strand.
GCGAGGCTGCTGGAGTAGCCTGCTCAACCCTGCTTGTCTGAAACTAGTGCCTCGGCCTGAGGCTGGGCCTGGTGAGGGCACGCAGGGGTGGGGGGCTCTGGGCTGCAGTTCACACCCCCAGGGAGCCTTTGGCGGTCACCTTGCTCCTCCCCATTTCCTTATGGGGGCGCAGCGCAGATGCGGGCCGTGGGAGAGAAGGGGCCGCGGCCTCCCTGTCGGTGTATCTGGTGCGGGGGCCGCTGCTGCTTGGCAGACGCTGGTTCGGCCTGGGGTGTCCGCGCGCTCAGCTGTAGCACAGGAGCCGCGCGGGGGGTTGCTCTCCAGAGGCGCCTCGTGGGGCTGAGTACGCGGAGGCCGGAGGCCGTGGCTCTTGGAGGATGCTGTGCAGGCGGCCGTGCTGCGCTCAGGCAGGAGGCAGCTCCCCGACCCGCAGGCCTCGTGGGCGAGAGCACAGGCTCTGCGCCTGTTTGGGATGCAGCGTGGGCCCGGGGAGGCCCCCTGGGCCAACTGCCAGGACTCCCGGATTCAGAGGTGTGTCCACCAGGGCCAGCGTGGCTGCGAGTGGAGCCCATTGGTTGGGTGACTGAGGAGTCCTGGCTGGTGCCAACCTCGCGCTCTTGCGGTGCCGGACGCCCTGGTGCCAGCCGGTGACGTGTCGTCCGGGAGCAGCGCGAGGCGGTGCTGTCTCAGCCGCGCGGTTCTGAGGGGCCCGGCCGGAGCCCCAGGGGTTCATCCACTTGGCCTGAGTGGCCCTGGCACCATGTGCTCAACTGCCCCACAGGCTCGCAGAGCCCCCTGAAAAGGCAGGGTTGCTGGGCAGACGGAATGCCTCAGATGCCCCTCGTGTCCATACACAGAAGAGCCGTTGTACCGCAGGTGGAGATAAACACGCCACAACAGGAAGGTTTACATGTTTAGAACTTGTGGGTCACTAGCTTCTGTTCAGAACACTGTTTTTCCTTTCTGGCTGATAAGGTGTTAGAAAGCTACGTAAGCTGGCTTGGACTGCATTCTAAAGATCTGAAACCCAGACGCAAAGGCCTCCCTTTCCTGCAGCGGCCTCCTCGTGAAGTCCAGTTCACGGGGCTTCCTTCCCAGGCTCTGGAACTGGCAGGGCCATGGGGCTTGGGGGTCAGGGCAGAGCCCCTGCTTGCCACCTCACAAGGCTCCAGGCAGACTTTGAACCTTATCACTGGGACAAAGACTTGGATTTTGCAAAGACTGAATGGAAGTCTCCTTTTCATATCTACTGATCTTCCAAGCAGATTTTCTTAGCCAAGTAGGTCTGAACACACTGCAAGCTGATTTTAAGTTGAGGCAGAGCAACCGTGAGAAGACTGTTCCTGGGAGGGTTAGTGGTGGCTTCTTCCGGCGGGAAGCAGCCAGCAGGAAGGGCCTGGATGGGGTAGGAAGGGGCAACGGAGGTGGGTGTGGGCGTGAGGCGCTGAGAGTCAGCTAAGGACACAGGGCCCCCTCCAAGGGGGCTGAGCTGTAGGCACAGGGCCCCCTCCATGGGGGCTGAGCTGTGGACACAGAGCCCCCTCGATCAGGGCTGAGTCGTGGGCTCTGCAGAGCCCAGGACCCTCCCCGTTAGCCTCCCACCTTCTGCTTCTGTGACTCCCCAAGTCTCTGTGTGAGACTGACCATCAGTTGCCATTTGCTGAAACATCAAGGTTCCCACAGCTTGCAGCGTGCTGGGCAGCAGGGCTTGGAGCTGGCGCCTCCCTGGAGAGTAGTGACGTGCAGTGGCTTGACCTCCCCTTGCTGCCCAGGTCGCTGAAAGCTCACACAGCTGCAGCGGCACGGAGCCCGTTGGTGAGGGGATGTGGCTGCCATGGGCCCCTGGGCTGCCACAGGCCTGGGGACATGTGGTTGGCAGCGGCCGCCTGTGGAGGGTGCAGGGATGGTCCTTTTACCGTGTTCTTGCATCCCTGCACCTGTTGTGTCTTTTGCAGCAAGCACGAGTTACTGCTACAACAAGCCCATGAGTATCGAATGTTGGAGCCCCTGCCAGTGGGGGTGCAGAGGCCAGGCTGTGAGACCCTCCCAGGCCTCGTGCTTGGAGGAGGCGTCTCCCCTAGTGTCGAGGGGTCTGAGCGTGTGGTGCTGCCTGGGCCAGTGTCTCTGGCCAGCTGCGCCCAGCCTCAGAGGTGCCCAGGGCCGGCCAGCTTCAGAGGTGCTCAGGGCCGCCCAGCCTCAGAGGTGCTCAGGGCCACCCAGCCTCAGAGGTGCTCAAAGGTGGTCAGAGCCGCCCAGCCTCGGAGGTGCTCGGAGGCGCTCAGAGCTGCCCACCGTCTGTGGCCAAGTCTGTGGCTCTGTCTGTAAGAGCCATCAGGCTCTTTGAAAAGCCGAATGACCTGGTCTCTGCTGAGGCCAGGCATGGGCGCCCGGCCAGGTGCCAGGCCTGCTGTGTCACTGATTGTTCAGCTGACAGAAAGGAGGGGTCATGACAAGGCCGCAGTGGTGTCCCCCGAGCTCGACCCCTCTTTGGCGACGGGTGCCCTCAGTAACCGGGCGGCTCCTCCCTGCTGACCGTGGGATGAGCTGCAGCCCGAGTCTCCTCCCGACTCGCGCCAGTGGCACCCCTTGTGTGGACCCGGGTCGGTCCTTCGTGGCCAGAACTCGTGCACCTGTAGGAAGCTGGGAGGGTGACGCTCCGGTGTCTCCATCTGATCTGCCTTCCAAGGCTCGTCTAACAGCGCCACGGGGGAGGCCGCCTGAGGACCCTGGAGTCGTGCGCAGCCTCAGTTTTGAACCCACCACCTGCTGACACAAACTGAATCTGGGATTATGAACACAGGTGAGACGTAAACAAAGGATTGTTTCCCAGATGAGCTGGTCTGAGCCTTGACCTTTAAACAAACTGATGAACTTTGCTTTAATTAGTGCAAAACCTGGCTCGGTGAGCGCTTGAAGACACCTAGAAATCTTCCTCTGAGGAAGATCAAAAACGTTTCCAGTAACCCTAGGAGCCCCTGGGGTTGACCAGCTGCTTTAACACTTGTGGAGTTGGTTTCAGCTTCAAGGACAGGCCAGGCGAGCGGTGACCTGTGAGGCCGTCCCCATGCAGCCAAGACGCCAGCGTGTGGGCTTCGTTTCCTGAGGTCAGTAGAGCCGGAAGGCCCGTCTCTGCAGGCTCCTGACCCCAGGCTGCCTCCGGTTTGTCTCTCTGTGGGCGTAACACACTGTAGTTTTAAAAATTTCAAAACCTGACTCTCACGCAGATGCAGAACGAACACATGACAAGTATTTATGCTCTCATTAACGAGGGAACCAGAGAGTTAAGTTGTTCCAAGAGCTTTTTAAGGACCTGGGTGTCCACAGCCGCTGAGGGGTATGTGTGCAGGGCTGTAGGGCTGGATACAAAGCTGGTGTGTGTCCCTCGGTGTCTTGTGGGAGGAAGTTATTTGCCCCTTTGCCTGTAAAGCTCTGAGCCCACAGTGACTCTGAGCCCGACTCTGTGACGCACAGGGCGCTGGGCCAGGTGGAGGCCTGGGGGGCTGGGCAAAGGGACAGGCTGGCGGCGGGGTCTCACCTCACGCTCTCTGGCCAGAGCTCCATGTCTGGGGTATTTTTCTCAACACAGATGGTGCTGTCCTCTCTGAGAAGAGGCCACCGTACTATCCGACAACATGGTGCCCTCCAGTAGCGCTCAGCCTGCTCCGGCTGGTGACTGGAGCCGTGACTCCAGGTAACAGGAAAGCTGGCTCACAGGCCCGATGCCCTCATGAACCCCCTGGGGTCAGTGCCCACCCAGAACCCCTGGGGGAGTGGGCCTGCAGGTGCCCCCCGAGGACCACCCATCCTCAGAGCGGGCCTGCTTCCCGAACAGCTCTTCCTCTGATGCTTCGTGGAGAGCAAGGAGATTCTTGTTGGAATCTCTGGAAGCCGAGAACAGGCTGCTGCGTCTGTAAACGAGTTCCAGGTGGTGAGTCGGGTCCCATTCCTAGACTCACAGGCCCCAGCGCCCACCTTGGCACTCCATCCCTGGCGGGTGCTGTGGGATTTCCTGGTGTTTGGTGCTCAGGGACCCTCAGACCTGGAGGC
>SJYW01056728.1:562130-575240 GCA_006410735.1 Raphicerus campestris
GGGGGGATAAAGGACAGAATCTTCACGGAGACCATGTGCTCAGCAGGAGGCCTCCAAACTCATGCTGCCTCTCAAGCTCTGATGAATTTACACTATTTTAAAGGGAGAGAAAAGTCAAGGTTTATAAGCGTGAGACAGATCATAGGTATTAAAATACCATGCTTATAATTGCAATAGATGTTTTAAGAGAGCAAGCCAAAATGCAGGATTGATAATACTCCAGAAGCACTGAGAAGTACAGAAAGATGATGTCCCCAAAGGAACTGGGAGAATCTGAAGGTTTCCTCCTGTAGATTTGAGGGTAGTCGCAATGGAGGAGCCAGAATAACAGAATGATTGGGACAATAATTGCTGTCTACGGGATGTGACAACATCCTGCCATGTTACTTTGCTGACAAAGGTCCGTCTAGTCAAGGCTATGGTTTTTCCAGGGGTCATGTATGGATGTGAGAGTTGGACTATAAAGAAACCTGAGCACAGAAGAATTGATGCTTTTGAACTGTGGTGTTGGAGAAGACTCTTGAGAGTCCCTTGGACTGCAAGGAGATCCAACCAATCCATCCTAAAGGAAATCAGTCTTGGGTGTTCATCTGAAGGACTGATGCTGAAGCTGAAACTCCAATATTTTGGCCACCTGATGTGAAGAGCTGACTCATTGGAAAAGACCCTGATGCTGGGAAAGATTGAGGGCAGGAGGAGAAGGGGATGACAGAAGATGAGATGGTTGGATGGTATCACTGACTCAATGGACATGAGTTTGGGTGAGCTCCGGGAGTTGGTGAAGGACAGGGAGCCTGGTGTGCTGCAGTCCATGGGGTCGCAGAGAGTCGGACGAGACTGAGCTGAACTGACAGGATGTGTGCGTGCTGTCTTGTTTAAGCCCACAGCAAGCCCCTGGGAAAGGCGTCTCATATCAAGTGTACAAATAAGGAGATGGAGGCATCCAGCAACTGGGTGTCTTGCACAAGATCGGATAGTTAATAGGCAGTCAGATCCACGTGGCAACCCACACATGACTTTCAAGACCTTACCAGCAATATGGAAACCAATTCAGAAGCTAGTTCCAGAAACTTCCCGAAAGTAAATCTTGGCAAGGATACTACAGCCAACCTTGCCCAAAAGCAATGTTGAAAGGAAGATTCCACCCCCATCGGCAACTCCAGGCACCTACTAGTCAAATTTTATATTTGAAGAAAGGAGAAAGGATCATAGAAACGCCCATGAGGAAACTAGAGGGGCTGTCTGAGCCCTCACCACCCGCCAGACTTCTGAATCGAAAATGCTTGGGGGATGTCAAGTAAGCACTTCCAGTGCATCCCTCTCCGCCGCGGGTCCCTCTCTGCTGCATGGCCCTGGTCTCTCGCTTCTCTTTGTCAGACCCTCCCGGGCCCTCACCTTCCCCACTTCTGCCCGCAGAGCTCCACTCACTTGGGTGCCCAGTTCCTCCCAGACCAACCTCTTTGGAAAAGGAATTTCTGACTAGAAGTCCCAGTAACCACAAGAGCGGTCCACTTAGATATGAAGCCAGAGCCAGATGGACCATTACCAGGAGGTGGCATTTGGTCAGGTATAGCCAGAGGCTTGTCCCAGCTTGCCCTGTTCATTCAACCTCACAGAAACATAGTCCACGACCTGCCTGTTTGGGTTCCCTGGAACCCACTCATGTTGCTGAGGTGGGGTTTTATTCTGTTTCAGAGCAAGTGGTGCATATATAGAAAGCAGTGTGCAAAGGTATTTCAAGATATTTACAAGCAATGAAAATGCAGATGCCACATAAGGGTATTTATAACATGAGCTCAAGTGTTAGTTCACACATAAGTGCTTCTCAGATTTCAGTCTTTCGCATGCTAATTCCAGAGTTTTGCCATATCTGAGTATCTGCCATATCTAAAAAATAATAGTATTTTTAGTATTTACTTCATGCACCTTTAATAGATTAAAATTTTAAATACATCCAGTGCCACCTGAAAATATATCTGTAAAATCAGCTTCCTGGTACTTGCTGCACATTTTTTCTACAATACACTGAAATAATTAGCAACTTTTAAAATAAAACGTATCCATCTACGGACCATCTCAAACTCCTGGTAGACTTCCTCCACACTCTGAGACGGGAGGAGATGGGTCACTGCCTTCTGGAAAGGAGAGGTAGGACAGAATGAGAAGAGTGGGGTGCGTGGCTGAGGGCAGTCACAGAGGAAATCCCCTGCCCCCCCTGCCCCCACCCCCAGACAGAAACCCCGCTGCAGCCTCTCCACACATGTCATCCTCCTCGTTTTGGTGGGAAAATCATCGATCAGAAAAATACAGGCAAGTCCCACTGAAAATTTTGGGAAGGAAAGCTGGCTGTAGTAGGTAATTTCTTATCCCAAGTACATGTTTGCAGTAATAGGACTTCTGATGGGGCACATCTGATACATGGAATGTTGTTCAGTTGCTAAGTCGTATCCGAATCTTTGTGACCCCATGGACTCCAACATGGCTGGATTCCCTGTCTTTCACTGTTTCCCAGAATTTGCTCAAACTCAGGTCCATTGAGTCGGTGATGCCATCCAAATTCATGTGCACTGCACACCATTTGAAAAACACAAGAAAAATACAAATAAGGAAATAAAATCATTGAGAGATCACCACTGCTAGGCTTTCACTCATACCTGGTATCTTAACCCATATTAGATGCATGGCTATGCATGTCACGCCAGCAGGTGCACGCACTGATCCCTGTGTGTGTGGCTCAGTCACGTACAATCCTGTGACCCCAGGGACTGCAGCCCGGTAGGCTCCTCTGTCCGTGGGATTTTCCAGGCAAGAAGACAGGTGGGTTACCATTTCCTACTGAGGGGATCTTCCCAATACAAGGCTCAAACCCGCATCTCCTGCATTGGTAGGGGGATTCTTTACCACTGAGCCACCCGGGAAACCCCATATCAACATATACATTTCACAAAAAAAGTGTTTGGGCTATCCACTTGATTCTGCAACATGCTTTTTCTAGTTTGCAATAATGTTAGCACTTTTCAAGTTTACTAAAATCTGCTCTGAAATATTATCCTGAAGCCTTCATGGTATTTTCAAAGTGGAAAGGAGAACCGATCTGGCTGGTACCAGACCATGGGCATCTACAACTGGGCACCCGTTCACTGCAGGTTTCACGTCAGGCACAGACGCCCAGACACGCATGAGCTGCGGTGCACATTTGGCCAAAACGGAGCATTTGTGGTGGGTTACCACCATCACGGCTCCCTGCTTCCCCCACGCTTTTCACTTATCAGACCAAACATTTCAACCAACGAAAGGGCTCCGAGAGCGCGCGGTGCCCCTCCGGACACGCCCTTCCTCACGCCCTGTGCTGGAGTTGGTTCCGCGTTTCCACCGGCTCTGCACACGCGTGCGCCGCAGGCTCCCCGGTTTTCAGGCGCCTTTTCTCTGTGCGCTTGGGTCTGCCGTTCCCCGTCTCTGGCCCCGCTTCTGGCACTGCGTCCGCGTCTCTCGCCGCTCAAGTCTTTCCCTGGCGAAGTCTGTTGCTTCCTCAGTGAAAGACTTGTCCCATTCCCTGACCTGCTTCATCCTGAGGTTGAACGGCCCGTGTCGCCGTTGTAAGTGGATCCTCCGCCCTCACCATTCCTGGCTGACTGGTTATGTCCAGCATCTGGAAAGGCTGCTGGGTTTGCACAGTCATCTCATTACCCATCATTGCCATTTTATTTTTGTTTCACTAGTTGTGAGTCCATTCCTTTTGGTGTTTGGGAAAGTTTTTTGACCTGAAGCTCTGATTCTGGAATCAACCAGACCTGTGTTTACATTCTTAACACACCCTTTGCTGGATCCAGGCCTTTTGCCCCCGAGCTTTATTAAGATATAATTAACAGCAGTGTGTGAGTTTAAGGTGTACAGCATGGGGACTCAAGGTGCGCATCTACAGTAAAACGATCACCACGGAGGTCAGCAGACACGTGCCGCCTCAGAGTGAGCACACTGTTCCAGATGTGCAAAGAACACTCAGCGTCTACTCTCAGCAGCTTCACGCATCCAGCACCGTGCTGTGAACTGCGGGAGCTGCTGTGGGCTGCCCATCAGGCCCTCAGAGCTTACCCGTCTCATAGTGGAAAGCTTGTGTCCTGTGACCAACACCTCCTGAAAGCCCGGCCCCTGTGGGGAAGCTGCTCCACTCTCCGCTTCTGCGAGCTGGATGCTTCAGATCTGCACATACAGGTGACATCATGCTGTGTTTTCCTTTCTCTGACTTATTTTATTCGGCATAATGGTCTCATGGTCTCAGGTTTTATCCATGTTGTAGAAAATGGCAGAATTTACCTCTTCTTTACGGCTGCAAAATTATTATCCAGTTTGCTGTTCAATCACTAAGCCGTGTCTGACTCTGCAGCTCTGTGGACTGCAGCAAGCCAGGCCTCCCTGTCCACCACCAACTCCTGGAGCTTGCTCAAACTCATATCCATTGAGTCAGTGATGCCCTCCAACCATCTCATCCTCTCTTGCCCCCTTCTCCTCCTGCCTTCGATCTTTCCCAGCATCAGGGTCTTTTCCAATGAGTCAGCTCTTCGCATCAGGTGGCCAAAGTAATGGAGCTTCAGCATCAGTCCTTCTCAGATGATAAACAGTCTGCCTGCAATGGAAACGCAGGTTCAATCCCTGGGTTGGGAAGATCCCCTGGAGAAGAGAATGGCAACCTACTCCAGTATTTTTGCCTGGAGAATTCCGTGGAGAGAGCAGCCTGGATGGCTACTGTCCAGGTGGATGTGACTGAGTGATTATCCAGTTTACATACGCATAGTTATCCGATATACATATGTGTGTGTACTTATGATAGTCATGGATAAATTATGTGTGATAAACATATGTATGTATGTATGTATGTTACAGTGTAAGCTCTTATAGCCATAATGTGATGTTCACCATCGACAGATACCTAAGTTGTTTCCATGTCTTGTCAATGCCATTCCCACTCACAATGCAGGAGGCTTCCCTTTCTCCACATCCTCACCGACACTTGTCACTTGCCTTTTTTCACGATAACCATTCTGACAGTGTGAGGAGATGTTTTTCTGTGGTTTTGACTTGCATTTCATGATGACTAATGATGCTGAGCATCTTCCCGTGAGCCTGTTGACCACTGGACTATGTGTATTTAGGCCCTTTGCCCATCTTTAATCGAATCGTTTGCTTTGCTGTTGAGCGGCATGAGCTCCTTACAGCAGTATCCCTTATCGAATGCACGGCTTGCAGACGCTTCACGCTTCTGTGGGCTGCCTCTCTGTCCTGCTGGCTGTCCCCTCTGCCACGCAGAAGCTTTTACTCTGATGCAACCGGNTCCCAAGTACATGTTTGCAGTAATAGGACTTCTGATGGGGCACATCTGATACATGGAATGTTGTTCAGTTGCTAAGTCGTATCCGAATCTTTGTGACCCCATGGACTCCAACATGGCTGGATTCCCTGTCTTTCACTGTTTCCCAGAATTTGCTCAAACTCAGGTCCATTGAGTTGGTGATGCCATCCAAATTCATGTGCACTGCACACCATTTGAAAAACACAAGAAAAATACAAATAAGGAAATAAAATCATTGAGAGATCACCACTGCTAGGCTTTCACTCATACCTGGTATCTTAACCCATATTAGATGCATGGCTATGCATGTCACGCCAGCAGGTGCACGCACTGATCCCTGTGTGTGTGGCTCAGTCACGTACAATCCTGTGACCCCAGGGACTGCAGCCCGGTAGGCTCCTCTGTCCGTGGGATTTTCCAGGCAAGAAGACAGGTGGGTTACCATTTCCTACTGAGGGGATCTTCCCAATACAAGGCTCAAACCCGCATCTCCTGCATTGGTAGGGGGATTCTTTACCACTGAGCCACCCGGGAAACCCCATATCAACATATACATTTCACAAAAAAAGTGTTTGGGCTATCCACTTGATTCTGCAACATGCTTTTTCTAGTTTGCAATAATGTTAGCACTTTTCAAGTTTACTAAAATCTGCTCTGAAATATTATCCTGAAGCCTTCATGGTATTTTCAAAGTGGAAAGGAGAACCGATCTGGCTGGTACCAGACCATGGGCATCTACAACTGGGCACCCGTTCACTGCAGGTTTCACGTCAGGCACAGACGCCCAGACACGCATGAGCTGCGGTGCACATTTGGCCAAAACGGAGCATTTGTGGTGGGTTACCACCATCACGGCTCCCTGCTTCCCCCACGCTTTTCACTTATCAGACCAAACATTTCAACCAACGAAAGGGCTCCGAGAGCGCGCGGTGCCCCTCCGGACACGCCCTTCCTCACGCCCTGTGCTGGAGTTGGTTCCGCGTTTCCACCGGCTCTGCACACGCGTGCGCCGCAGGCTCCCCGGTTTTCAGGCGCCTTTTCTCTGTGCGCTTGGGTCTGCCGTTCCCCGTCTCTGGCCCCGCTTCTGGCACTGCGTCCGCGTCTCTCGCCGCTCAAGTCTTTCCCTGGCGAAGTCTGTTGCTTCCTCAGTGAAAGACTTGTCCCATTCCCTGACCTGCTTCATCCTGAGGTTGAACGGCCCGTGTCGCCGTTGTAAGTGGATCCTCCGCCCTCACCATTCCTGGCTGACTGGTTATGTCCAGCATCTGGAAAGGCTGCTGGGTTTGCACAGTCATCTCATTACCCATCATTGCCATTTTATTTTTGTTTCACTAGTTGTGAGTCCATTCCTTTTGGTGTTTGGGAAAGTTTTTTGACCTGAAGCTCTGATTCTGGAATCAACCAGACCTGTGTTTACATTCTTAACACACCCTTTGCTGGATCCAGGCCTTTTGCCCCCGAGCTTTATTAAGATATAATTAACAGCAGTGTGTGAGTTTAAGGTGTACAGCATGGGGACTCAAGGTGCGCATCTACAGTAAAACGATCACCACGGAGGTCAGCAGACACGTGCCGCCTCAGAGTGAGCACACTGTTCCAGATGTGCAAAGAACACTCAGCGTCTACTCTCAGCAGCTTCACGCATCCAGCACCGTGCTGTGAACTGCGGGAGCTGCTGTGGGCTGCCCATCAGGCCCTCAGAGCTTACCCGTCTCATAGTGGAAAGCTTGTGTCCTGTGACCAACACCTCCTGAAAGCCCGGCCCCTGTGGGGAAGCTGCTCCACTCTCCGCTTCTGCGAGCTGGATGCTTCAGATCTGCACATACAGGTGACATCATGCTGTGTTTTCCTTTCTCTGACTTATTTTATTCGGCATAATGGTCTCATGGTCTCAGGTTTTATCCATGTTGTAGAAAATGGCAGAATTTACCTCTTCTTTACGGCTGCAAAATTATTATCCAGTTTGCTGTTCAATCACTAAGCCGTGTCTGACTCTGCAGCTCTGTGGACTGCAGCAAGCCAGGCCTCCCTGTCCACCACCAACTCCTGGAGCTTGCTCAAACTCATATCCATTGAGTCAGTGATGCCCTCCAACCATCTCATCCTCTCTTGCCCCCTTCTCCTCCTGCCTTCGATCTTTCCCAGCATCAGGGTCTTTTCCAATGAGTCAGCTCTTCGCATCAGGTGGCCAAAGTAATGGAGCTTCAGCGTCAGTCCTTCTCAGATGATAAACAGTCTGCCTGCAATGGAAACGCAGGTTCAATCCCTGGGTTGGGAAGATCCCCTGGAGAAGAGAATGGCAACCTACTCCAGTATTTTTGCCTGGAGAATTCCGTGGAGAGAGCAGCCTGGATGGCTACTGTCCAGGTGGATGTGACTGAGTGATTATCCAGTTTACATACGCATAGTTATCCGATATACATATGTGTGTGTACTTATGATAGTCATGGATAAATTATGTGTGATAAACATATGTATGTATGTATGTATGTTACAGTGTAAGCTCTTATAGCCATAATGTGATGTTCACCATCGACAGATACCTAAGTTGTTTCCATGTCTTGTCAATGCCATTCCCACTCACAATGCAGGAGGCTTCCCTTTCTCCACATCCTCACCGACACTTGTCACTTGCCTTTTTTCACGATAACCATTCTGACAGTGTGAGGAGATGTTTTTCTGTGGTTTTGACTTGCATTTCATGATGACTAATGATGCTGAGCATCTTCCCGTGAGCCTGTTGACCACTGGACTATGTGTATTTAGGCCCTTTGCCCATCTTTAATCGAATCGTTTGCTTTGCTGTTGAGCGGCATGAGCTCCTTACAGCAGTATCCCTTATCGAATGCACGGCTTGCAGACGCTTCACGCTTCTGTGGGCTGCCTCTCTGTCCTGCTGGCTGTCCCCTCTGCCACGCAGAAGCTTTTACTCTGATGCAACCGGATTCGTTTTGGGCTTTGTCACCTGTGCTCTAGGTATCAAATCCCAAAACCTTTGCCAAGACCGGTATCTAGCTTTCCCTCTGTGTTTCTTTCCTAGGAGTTCTGCAGGTTTTATCCAGTTTGAGTTAACCCTGGTGTGTGACAGGGGTCCAGCCTCATCTCCTGCAGGTGGACGTTCAGCCTTCCCAGGGCCGCTCATTGCCTGCTGAAAGCCTTGGCTCCTTGTCTGTGCAATGTTAGTGGTGAGACCCACCTCCCAGGGCCCCGACAGTGTGTGTGAAACCGTGATCAGACGTCCCTAGAGACGCCACATGGAAGCGACGACAGCTTTGCTTCCTTTCTCCACCCCTCCCTTCGACCTCTGGTGGCCCAGGCTCTTATTTATCTCTGTTTTGGTCTTACTGCAGCAGGTGGGACTTCTAGACTGCTGAGTACAGTGGACGCAGAGAAGCTTCCGGCAGGGCCCTGATGACACTAGGAAAGTGTGCTTCACTCGGAGATCCTGCTCCGTCCCTGCTTCATCTCCCATCAGGAGCCCCTCCAAGCCCAAAGACACCTCCCGTCCTGGACTTGAAATCTGATCTGCTTTAGTACGCACGCGCCACAGTCTGGGAGCCTGACCTGGGCTCGGTGCCCTGTGGATTGGACGTTCAGTTGTAAGCCCCTCAACGCGAGCTTGCTCAGCACAAGCCCAGAGTGGTCTCCAGGACCAGCTGGGCTCAGGGTCTGGGACTCCTGTCTGGGTCCATCCTGCGCGTTACACCTCTCTGCCTGGGGGTCTCCACCTCTCCCCGCCTCCCTCCACCCACCCAGCCCAGTGGAAGGGTTTGCCCTGGGCAGTTAGCGCAGTGATGCAGTAAGACTTTCCTCCCCACCCCCTCCTCTTTGCTTATCTCTAAGTCTAAAGAAATGTTGAAATGTGTTGGGCAAAAACATCTGGGCAGCTTCCAGGTGGAGGCAGGCTTGTCTTCATGGAGAGGATTTATGAGTTCAGACATGCAGCCAAGAGAAGAGAATAAACCTGGCAAGTAGCACATGTTCAAGAGACTTTCCCACCAAAGTAAAAGGCAAAAACATGCTAAGGATGTTTCCTTTCATTTTCCGTTGCCAACATTGCTTCATCAGATGGTGTTGCTAAATCACATCGATGCCTTTTCAGCGTAGGGGAAAAAGCAAGGGTTCCTTTTCTGATCTGCTTCCTTTTTGTGGCCTTAATGTTGCTTTTCCAAAGGCACAGGCGTTGAGATTTTGATGAAGCCGGTTTATCAAGTTTCTTTCATGGCCCCGTGCATATAGCATCCAAAGAGATCTTTGTGTAAACCCAGACTACGCGTTTTTCCCCTGGAAATCCTGCGTAGCTTTCATTTAACGTTTAGGGCTAAGATCCATTTTGAGTTAATTTTTGCGTGCAATGTGGTAAGGGTCAGTGCTGACTTTTTTTTCTCCACGTGAATATGCAGCTGTCATAGCAACAGCTGCTGAAAGGTCTTCCTGTCTTCAGTGAGTTATCTTGGCACCTTTGTTGAGAATGACTTGGCCATATGCATGTAGGTGTGTTTCTGCTGATACATAAAGACAGCTGACTTTTTATGCTGGGCTTGACTCATGACACCCTGCCCAACTCATGATGTTTCTCCTGGTACTTGTCTTATCATGCATGAATAGGTGCCGATTTTTGTCAAATGGTTTTCTGTGTGTGTCCCCTACCAATGAAGAAGTGAAGTGAAGTCGCTCAGTCGTGTCCGACTCTTTGCGACCCCATGGACTGTAGCCTACCAGGCTCTTCCCTCCATGGGATTCTCCAGGCAAGAGTACTGGAGAGCGTTGTCATTTCCTTCTCCAGGAGATCTTCCCGACCCAGGGATTGAACCCAGGTCTCCTGCATTCCAGGCAGACGCTTTAACCTCTGAGCCACCAAGGAAGCCCCTACCGATAGGACCCTGTAATTTTTCTTCTTTGGTCCATTAATTCGGGGACTGCACTGGATGATTTAAAGACACTGACACAGCTTCGAATCCCAAGAGTGAGCTCCAGGTGTTCCTGGGGTGACGTGCGACTCTGTGCTAACGCTTGTGAAGGATTTCTGCATCGTGTCTTAGCTTCCCTTCAGCTGAGATGATCTGATTTCCCCTCAACCTGGAGCCGTTGCTGCGGATACAGGCCTCTAGGCTGACCCTTCCTTTAGCATCTGAAAATGCTAGGCTCTGTCCTTTAGGCTTTCTTGCTTTCTCATGAGACAATGTTGTAATGTGAGTGGTTTTCTGAATTTGTTGATTTAAATGCGTAGAACATCATTTCATTTTGTCTTCAGCTTTCAGAAGTATGACTTTGCTGTTTTTTTGGTGTGGATTTCCCCTTTCTGGATTTTTTTTAGCTTAATTTTGTGGGTTTAGGCCTTTTGCAGAATCTCAGCTGTTCCTGTTCTTATTTATGTTTTCTTTAGCATTTCCAGCTCTGCCTTCACGCTCGTCTCCTCCAGGATCCTGTAGGTGACGCCGTGGCCCTGCAGTCCCTAGCATTCTGAGAGGTTTGGTTTTCGGTCTGATTTCTCTCTGTTGCTCAGACTTGGTGGTTCTTATTGGTTCAGCTTTCCAGTCACTGATTCTTCCCTCTGTCTCCTCCATTCTTCTGAGCCAGTCCATTCGGGTTTTTCTTATCTCAGTTCCTCCTTCCAGCAGAGCCGTCTGCCCCGCTGGTCTGAATGCCAATTGGCTGCCGTCTCTCTGGGCCCAGTGAGTAGGGTCAGATGTCGGGAGGACGGGTTGAGTCCGGTCCAGCCACCCGTGCCAGGATCAGGCGGGTGTTCGGGGGGACTGGGTCATCACGGGACCACAGTTCAGTTCAGTTCAGTCGCTCAGTCATGTCCAACTCTTCGTGACCCCATGAATCGCAGCACCCCAGGCCTCCCTGTCCATCACCATCTCCCAGAGTTCACTCAGACTCCCATCCATCGAGTCCGTGATGCCATCCAGCCATCTCAACCTCTGTCGTCCCCTTCTCCTCCTGCCCCCAATCCCTCCCAGCATCAGAGTCTTTTCCAATGAGTCAACTCTTCGCATGAGGTGGCCAAAGTACTGGAGTTTCAGCTTTAGCGTCATTCCTTCCAAAGATATCCCAGGGCTGATCTCTNGCATGAATAGGTGCCGATTTTTGTCAAATGGTTTTCTGTGTGTGTCCCCTACCAATGAAGAAGTGAAGTGAAGTCGCTCAGTCGTGTCCGACTCTTTGCGACCCCATGGACTGTAGCCTACCAGGCTCTTCCCTCCATGGGATTCTCCAGGCAAGAGTACTGGAGAGCGTTGTCATTTCCTTCTCCAGGAGATCTTCCCGACCCAGGGATTGAACCCAGGTCTCCTGCATTCCAGGCAGACGCTTTAACCTCTGAGCCACCAAGGAAGCCCCTACCGATAGGACCCTGTAATTTTTCTTCTTTGGTCCATTAATTCGGGGACTGCACTGGATGATTTAAAGACACTGACACAGCTTCGAATCCCAAGAGTGAGCTCCAGGTGTTCCTGGGGTGACGTGCGACTCTGTGCTAACGCTTGTGAAGGATTTCTGCATCGTGTCTTAGCTTCCCTTCAGCTGAGATGATCTGATTTCCCCTCAACCTGGAGCCGTTGCTGCGGATACAGGCCTCTAGGCTGACCCTTCCTTTAGCATCTGAAAATGCTAGGCTCTGTCCTTTAGGCTTTCTTGCTTTCTCATGAGACAATGTTGTAATGTGAGTGGTTTTCTGAATTTGTTGATTTAAATGCGTAGAACATCATTTCATTTTGTCTTCAGCTTTCAGAAGTATGACTTTGCTGTTTTTTTGGTGTGGATTTCCCCTTTCTGGATTTTTTTTAGCTTAATTTTGTGGGTTTAGGCCTTTTGCAGAATCTCAGCTGTTCCTGTTCTTATTTATGTTTTCTTTAGCATTTCCAGCTCTGCCTTCACGCTCGTCTCCTCCAGGATCCTGTAGGTGACGCCGTGGCCCTGCAGTCCCTAGCATTCTGAGAGGTTTGGTTTTCGGTCTGATTTCTCTCTGTTGCTCAGACTTGGTGGTTCTTATTGGTTCAGCTTTCCAGTCACTGATTCTTCCCTCTGTCTCCTCCATTCTTCTGAGCCAGTCCATTCGGGTTTTTCTTATCTCAGTTCCTCCTTCCAGCAGAGCCGTCTGCCCCGCTGGTCTGAATGCCAATTGGCTGCCGTCTCTCTGGGCCCAGTGAGTAGGGTCAGATGTCGGGAGGACGGGTTGAGTCCGGTCCAGCCACCCGTGCCAGGATCAGGCGGGTGTTCGGGGGGACTGGGTCATCACGGGACCACAGTTCAGTTCAGTTCAGTCGCTCAGTCATGTCCAACTCTTCGTGACCCCATGAATCGCAGCACCCCAGGCCTCCCTGTCCATCACCATCTCCCAGAGTTCACTCAGACTCCCATCCATCGAGTCCGTGATGCCATCCAGCCATCTCAACCTCTGTCGTCCCCTTCTCCTCCTGCCCCCAATCCCTCCCAGCATCAGAGTCTTTTCCAATGAGTCAACTCTTCGCATGAGGTGGCCAAAGTACTGGAGTTTCAGCTTTAGCGTCATTCCTTCCAAAGATATCCCAGGGCTGATCTCTTTCAGAATGGACTGGTTGGATCTCCTTGCAGTCCAAGGGACTCTCAAGAGTCTTCTCCAACACCACAGTTCAAAAGCATCGATTCTTCGGTGCTCAGCCTTCTTCACAGTCCAACTCTCACATCCATACATGACCACAGGAAAAACCATAGCCTTGGCTAGACGGACCTTAGTTGGCGAAGTAATGTCTCTGCTTTTGAATATACTATCTAGGTTG
>SJYW01056728.1:576874-598386 GCA_006410735.1 Raphicerus campestris
GTTCACCCTTGCCATCTCTTGTTTGACCACTTCCAATTTGCCTTGATTCATGGACCTGACATTCCAGGTTCCTATGCAATATTGCTCTTTACAGCATCGGATCTTGCTTCTATCACCAGTCACATGCACATCTGGGTATTGTTTTTGCTTTGGCTCCATCCTTTCATTCTTTCTGGAGTTATTTCTCCACTGATCTCCAGTAGCATATTGGGCACCTACTGGCCTGGGGAGTTCCTCTTTTGGTATCCTATCATTTTGCCTTTTCATACTGTTCATGGGGTTCTCAAGGCAAGAATACTGAAGTGGCTTGCCATTCCCTTCTCCAGTGGACCACGTTCTGTCAGACCTCTCCACCATGACCTGTCTTGGGTTGCCCCGCGGGCATGGCTTGGTTTCACTGAGTTAGACAAGGCTGTGGTCCTAAGTGTGATTAGATTGACTAGTTTTCTGTGAGTATGGTTTCAGTGTGTCTGCCCTCTGATGCCCTCTTGCAACACCTACCATCTTACTTGGGTTTCTCTTACCTTGGGCATGGGGTATGGTATCTCTTCACGGCTGCTCCAGCAAAGCACAGCCGCTGCCCCTTACCTTGGATGAGGGATATCTCCTTACCGCCACCGTTCCTGACCTTCAATGTTGGATAGCCCCTCTAGGCCCTCCTGTGCAGATGCCCGCCAGGCACACTGTCCCCGCTTCCTTGGACACAGACAGGTGCCAGCCACCCCTGGGGTGGCGGTCGGTCCCCTGATGTCTGCTCAGGTTCACAGGACAGTCTCTCTACATGGCTTCGTTTCTCAGACTCAGGCTGTTCCTGGGACGACCGGGACACTTGCAGTGGCGGAGGTGACAGGTACCCGCACGTCCTGTTGACAGCTCCCGGCACCTGACGCCCCACGTGTGTGCCCCCGGGGCACGCGCATGGACAAGGAGACACCTGCAGTGGCCTCACCTGAGCTTGTGTCCTTATGAGGGCTGGGCTCAGGAGCCACAGGGCCAGCCTGCCTCCAGCCCAGGCCTCAGTGCTGTGCTCCGTGCCCCCAGCCAGCAGAGGCTGCGAGAAGCCTCGGGCCCTGCTCTGCCTGGCAGGGATGTGGCCACGGGTGGCGGGCAGGTGAGACAGCAGGTCAGCCTTCCTTTCCCGCCAGCCTGGGACTCCTGGCACACAGAGGGCCAAAGGTGTCCCCTCCGGATCCACGTAAGCACAGCACATTTTCTTAACGCCTCTCACTGTGTCTGTACCTGGTTCTGCGTGATGTGTTCCGTGGAAGGAGAACTCATGCTTGGCTCAAGCAGACGCTGAAGTTGGAAAGAATGCTGTCCTGCGGTGGGTGAAGGAGCCGAGGGAAGGCTGGAGAGGGCAGGGGCAGCAGGGGCGGCCGCCCATGCAACCCTTTCGAATGGGCTGACCTTCAGTCCTGGCGCCTGGCGGTGCCAGTGGCATCTGGAGCACATTACGCATGTGCTGCGGGCAGTGACTTCCTGGCTGATTAGAAGTCAGTTCCTTATTAAGGCTGCATCTCGGGAGCCGTCTGCCTGAGTCCCTCCGTGATCAGAGTCCCTGCTCCCGTGAAAGCACAGCTGAGAGCATCTCTGCTCAGAGCGGGTCCCGTGTCCTCATCACACTTTCAGCCCTTGCCCGGTTCAGAGCGCCACAAAGCTGGCCGCGCAGAGGAACAGCTGCAAGTCCCCACCAGTCTGTCCTTCTCAGACTGTTCAGACGGATGCTGACACTTTGGCCCGTGACTGGCTTACAAGAGGGTTTTAGAAGAGCAGCGTGTCCTTGGCAAGCAAATTAGACAATACTGCTGTGTTTCTGTGACTTTCCTCTGCAACTGTGGTTCCAAATCATAGACAGTGGTTTCCTAGGAAGTAAGTCCCAGGAGACGGAAGGCCGTGGGGGCCACCGGTGGGTGGGGGTCCACCATCTGGAAGTTTCGGGCGTGTGCTGAGGTTCATTCCCCCTGGAGCTCTGAAGCTCCAGGGGTGGTGGTGCCCCACGGCTGGCGCTCTCAACACCCTCCTGACGGTGCAGAGACAGTGCCTGTGAAACCTGGACAGAGTTCACAGCCACGTCGGTCATGCTTGGAACGTCTCTGGAGGGCAGAGCCAGGCAGGCGGCAGGACTGTGCCCCGGCAGAAGGCTTCAGGACAGGCACGCCTGAGGCTGCCCGAGCCTGGCGGATGGCGCAGTTGGAGGTTCTGAATCCGGGCTTAGCTTCCTCCTCCTCTGGACGCAGTCACCAAAAAGCATCTCAACCGTCACTGCGTGCTTAGTCGCTCAGGCGTGTCCGACTCTTGCGACCCCACGGACTGCCGCCCACCAGGTGCCTCTGTCCATGGGATTCCCCAGGTAAGAATACTGGAGTGGGTTGCCATTTCCTTCTCCGGGGGATCTTCCCGACCCAGGGATCTGCCGCCGGTGTCTGCTGCGTTGCAGGAGGACTCTTGACCCACTGAGCCCCCAGGAAGCCCTCACTCACTGACTGAGCACGATGGCCTGAGGGCCATGTTGTTCCCGAGACAGGAATCAAAAGGCCGCCGTGCTCCGACCTGAGGGCAGGGGACATGGCCGCGCCATCTGTTGCCTCTGGAGGCGCGGTGGCCAAGGCTGACCCTGGTTCCGTCTCTCCACCCCACTGCCCCAGGAACCAGATGGCCACGTGGACCTCACCCTGAAGTGATGCCCCAGAGCGTGGGGTGAAGGAGGAGAGGGAAAGGGAGTCCAGCGAGATGTGAGACTGGAGGGGCAGCATGGGCCAGAGTCCCCGGTCTGGTGGGCATCGTCCCGCCACCTGGGGGACAGGTAAGTGTGGGCGTCACCCGTGGGTGGTCCTGAGGAGGTTCTCCCCAAGGAAGCAGCTTGGGCCAGCGCAGCAGCTGCCGACCATCTCTGCAGAAGCCGCCTTGCCCGGTGCTGGGAGTGTGACCACTTGCATGGCCCTGGGGCCCGGCAGGGCGGGGAGAGGGCCCAGTCGACACAGCTCACGTTCAGGCAGGAAACGGGCTCTGAACGCAGGAGGGTCCTGAAATCACAGCGGTGAGAACCTTCCACCCAGAGTGTCCTGAGGACAGAAGCTCTGCAGAAGCCTGTCCTAGGAAAGTGCGTGGACGTTCTTGGCCCCAGGCTGGAGGAGACTGGCTTTTGCCCAGACCTGGAGGCCCAGCTGCCCAGGGCCTCAGCATGGGGCTCACAGGGGTGTGGGGACGGCCCACTGCCTGTCACGCGGACGGGCACTCCCACTGGCAGCTGCTGGTTCAGGCTGGGCTGCCTTGTCATTAACCCTCACACGGACCTTCGAGGGCCACCCTGACGTGCCTGAGCTCGCTCCTTCTCCTCCTAGAAGGTCATCTCTGAGCCGTAAGAGACGATGGCCCCCAAGGCCAGCGGGTCAGCACCCACTTTGGCTGTGGCTTGGAGGGCGCGCCCAGACCTCCTGAGCTTGGCAGGGTCCTTGTCAGCTCACCCTTTCATGACCACGGCGGGCGGAGGATGTGCCCTGGCCGCCTGAGCTCGGCGGGGTCCTTGTCAGCTCACCCTTTCATGACCACGGCGGGCGGAGGATGTGCCCTGGCCGCCTGAGCTCGGCGGGGTCCTTGTCAGCTCACCCTTTCATGACCACGGCGGGCGGAGGATGTGCCCTGGCCGCCTGAGCTCGGCGGGGTCCTTGTCAGCTCACCCTTTCATGACCACGGCGGGCGGAGGATGTGCCCTGGCCGCCTGAGCTCGGCGGGGTCCTTGTCAGCTCACCCTTTCATGACCACGGCGGGCGGAGGATGTGCCCTGGCCGCCTGAGCTCGGCGGGGTCCTTGTCAGCTCACCCTTTCATGACCACGGCGGGCGGAGGATGTGCCCTGGCCGCCTGAGCTCGGCGGGGTCCTTGTCAGCTCACCCTTTCATGACCACGGCGGGCGGAGGATGTGCCCTGGCCGCCTGAGCTCGGCGGGGTCCTTGTCAGCTCACCCTTTCATGACCACGGCGGGCGGAGGATGTGCCCTGGCCGCCTGAGCTCGGCGGGGTCCTTGTCAGCTCACCCTTTCATGACCACGGCGGGCGGAGGATGTGCCCTGGCCGCCTGAGCTCGGCGGGGTCCTTGTCAGCTCACCCTTTCATGACCACGGCGGGCGGAGGATGTGCCCTGGCCGCCTGAGCTCGGCGGGGTCCTTGTCAGCTCACCCTTTCATGACCACGGCGGGCGGAGGATGTGCCCTGGCCGCCTGAGCTCGGCGGGGTCCTTGTCAGCTCACCCTTTCATGACCACGGCGGGCGGAGGATGTGCCCTGGCCGCCTGAGCTCGGCGGGGTCCTTGTCAGCTCACCCTTTCATGACCACGGCGGGCGGAGGATGTGCCCTGGCCGCCTGAGCTCGGCGGGGTCCTTGTCAGCTCACCCTTTCATGACCACGGCGGGCGGAGGATGTGCCCTGGCCGCCTGAGCTCGGCGGGGTCCTTGTCAGCTCACCCTTTCATGACCACGGCGGGCGGAGGATGTGCCCTGGCCGCCTGAGCTCGGCGGGGTCGTTGTGGCCCAGCAGAGCAGTGTGTGGAATGTGTTCATTTAGCTCCTGGCTCGCAGCAAGTGCTTGACAAGTTTCAGAGACCATCCCAGATGTTTCTAGCGCTGCGGAGGCCGAGCGTTTGAAGCTGCGTCTGGCTCGTCGTGGAGCCTCTGCAGCCAAGCCCAGCTCCGCCTTGGCTTAGACTTGGGCCTGGGCCCCGACCCCTGTAGGGCAGAGAACCCCTTTCCACCTGTCGTGGGGAGGCCTGGGACCCCTGGCCGAGCTGCGAGCAGCCCTCAGTGGTGGGTGGGTGACCAGACCGAAACCACACAGCTGGTAAGTGCCTGACTGAGGCCGACACTGCGCCTGTTGCAGAAGACTCTAGAGAGCCCCTGGGGCAGCAAGGAGATCCAGCCAGTCCATCCTAAAGGAAACCAGTCCTGAATGTTCACTGGAAGGACTGATGCTGAAGCTGAAGCTCCAGTACTCTGGCCTCCTGATGCAAAGAGCTGACTCACTGGAAAAGACCCTGATGCTGGGAGGGACGGCAGAGGATGAGATGGCTGGATGGCATCACCGACTCAGTGGACATGAGTTTGGGTGGACTCCGGGAGTTGGTGATGGACAGGGAGGCCTGGCTGCTGCGGTTCACGGGGTTGCAGAGTCGGACATGACCGAGCGACTGACCTGACCGGCCCTCCGCCCGATGGCGGCCAAGCCGGTG
The DNA here is from genome assembly GCA_006410735.1 of Raphicerus campestris. Classification (NCBI taxonomy): domain Eukaryota; kingdom Metazoa; phylum Chordata; class Mammalia; order Artiodactyla; family Bovidae; genus Raphicerus; species Raphicerus campestris. The sequence goes on from SJYW01056728.1 coordinate 582,094, forward strand.
CCCTCCCACCTGGAAGCGGTGTCTCTGCGTTCGCCCCACACCCCCTCTGGCCCCAGGTGAGGAGACTGGAGGCCTGCGCTTTTTGCTCACTGTGGGGCACCCCCGGTCCACAGGGCGCCCTGTGCCTTGCTTCTCCTTCACTCCCCTTCGTCACTGCACACCACCCCCCGCCCTACTCCAAAGGATGGAGCTGTGCAGCCATAGCTTAGTAAAGGCTTTATCTGATTAAAGTGCGGACATGAGAGCTTTACTGCTTAAAAAAAAAATAGCCCAAATGCAGTGTGAGTCTCCCGGTCAACTGTCTCAGCCACCTCCTCCAGGAAGCCCCACGGGCTCCTCCTGGAGAAGCCTGGTCCCGCCTCCTCTGCAGCCCTGCTGGGACTGCCTGCTCCACAGTCACTGTCTGTTAAGGTACCTGTGTGGCTGCTTTTGTGTGACCACCAGCTCTCGGGGCCAGTGGTCAGCTAGCCTGCAAATGGAGTTCACCAAGAGAGGCTCAGCCTGGAGTGGTAAATTCACCTGACGTTTTGTCACTGTCTTTATTCCTGAGTGAACGTGGAATTTCACCCACTGATACGTGCTGACCGACTGCTCCATGGTAGCAGGGCGCTGGGTTTCTCCCTCCTGCAAGGGGGATGGGGTGATGCAGGCACGGGATCCGAGGGAGACGGAGGAAGGAGCAGGGGCCTCTGCCTGCAGGCAGCACCCTGTGCACCAGCCGCCCACCCCTGTGCACCACCCGTCCACCCCTGTCCACTCCTGCCCACCCAGCTGTCCACCCCTGTCCACCACCCGTCCACCCCTGTCCACTCCTGTCCACCCAGCTGTCCACCCAGCTGTCCACCCCTGTCCACCACCTGTCCACCCCTGTCCACTCCTGTCCACCAAGCTGTCCACCCCTGTCCACCACCCGTCCACCCCTGTCCACTCCTGTCCACCCAGCTGTCCACCCTGTCCACCCAGCTGTCCACCCTGTCCACCACCCATCCACCCCTGTCCACTACCTGTCCACCCCTGTCCACCTGGCTGTCCACTCTGTTTACTCCCCTGTCCACCTCGTCCACCCACCTGTCCACTCTGTCCACTCACCTGTCCACCCCTGTCCACCCACCCGTCCACCCCTGTCCACCCAACTGTCCACCCCTGTCCACCCAGCTGTTCACCCCTGTCCACTACCCGTCCACCCGTCTGTCCACCTTGTCCATCCACCTGTCCACTCTGTCCACTCACCTGTCCGCTCCTGTCCACTCACTTGTCCGCTCCTGTCCACCCACCTGTCCGCTCCTGTCTGCCCACGTGTCCGCTCCTGTCCACCCGGCTGTCTGCTCCTGTCCACCCAACCTGTCCATCCCTATCCACTACCTGTCCACTCCTGTCCACCCACCCGTCCACCCCTATCCACTACCCAGCCACTCCTGTCCACTCACCTGTCCACCCCTGTCCACACACCTGTCCACCTTGTCCACCCACCTGTCCACCCCTGTCTGCCCACCTGCCCACTCTGTCCACTCACCTGTTCACTCTGTCCACTCACCTGTCCACTCCTGTCTGCCCAGCCATCCACCCCTGTCCACTCCCCTGTCCACCTCATCCACCCTCTTGTCCCTCCCCTGTTTTGGGGTGTGACTCTGCTGCAAAGGGAGGCCGGGGCAGGGAGCCCTGTGGTTAGAAGTGGCCCCACCTGCAGCCCTGCCCCCACTGGGCTTCTTCCTCTTCCCCACACCAGGCTCCCTTCCGTGAGGGTGCCTCAGTTAGGAGCTCAGCCACTGCTGACTGCGAGGGTGCCACAGTTGGGAGCTCAGCCACGCTGCAGGAGGCGACGCTCTGTGTCGTTGCTAGGGGTGGGGGAGGCCTAAGCAAGGGAGCCTGGCCTCCGCCCCGGGGAGTGCAGATGGGCGTGCTTTCTGTGCTTGGTGGGTGAGTCGGTCGAGGTGCTGAATCACAGACGTGAGTTTTCACTCTGGCTCATTCATCTGTGGTCTGAGCTCCACGTGTTTCCACTTCTAAAAAGTGAGATTATTGACTAGATGAAGTGAACGTTGGCTTTAACCTTGTAAGTCAATAAAAAAGATAATTTTATTTTATTATGAAAATATTGAAAGACAGTGTCGCTTACTTTTTAAAACCAGCCTTACCTATTTTGGGTGCTCCTTGTTTCTCGCACACTTAACCACATATGCACACACATCTACACAATTTCAGTCTTGCTCGTACACTAGTGTTCTGACTTTCTTCAGATAAGGTATTTTGCCCCACTCCAGCACTCTTGCCTGGAAAGTCCCATGGACAGAGGAGCCTGGTGGGCTGCAGTCCGTGGGGTCGCACAGAGTCGGACACGACTGAAGCGACTCAGCAGCAGCAGCAGCAGCACATATCTTTACAAATGTATGTGCTCCCAGTTGTCAGTGATAATGAGCCATGAAATAATGAGCCTTGAGCTAACTGCCTGTTGCTGAACATTGTGGGTGGTTTTCTGTTTGCAGACTACAGCTCTATTATTTGTCCTCTTGTCACTTCCTTATGGGGTTTGATGTGTCGAAAGGCACTGAGTTTTCACATCCCTCCTTGCATCTTGCCAGCTTGCCTTCCCAGAGCGGGAAGGAGGCCCACTGCCCCAGCATCTCCTGCTGCACGCTGCCCCTCAGTCCCTGGCCCCGAGTCCTCGTGTTAACCCGTTGGCCGGAAGTGGAGCAGTGCCGGTTTCCCGGGCCTTTCCGGGGCCGCGGGCAGCAATCCGAGCTCGTCGTGGGCTTCTCTGAAGGACCTGGTCCTCCCTGCACAGGCTCCTGCGCGCCCCGGAAGTTCCATGTCAGCCCTCTGTGACAAGGGATGACCAGCACCCTCCCCCAGTACAGGCTTGCCAGGCTGGGGCGAGACTTACCTTCTGCGTGAGAACACCACTGACAGGGGAACTGGGAAGTGTTGCATCACCTTTTGTAATCTAATTATCTCATTAGCGCGTTAGTTATTCACTGGTGTCAGGCTCTTTGCGACCCCATGGATTAGCCCACCAGGCTCCTCTGTCCATGGGATTCTCCAGGCAAGAACACTGGAGTGGGTAACCATTTTCTTCTCCAGGGGATCTTCCCAACCCAGGAATCAAACCTGGGTCTTCCACGTGACAGGCAGATTCTTCACTACTTGAGCCACCGGGAAAGCACAATTACCTCATCACGTTTTTAGCTAAAATAGTCATATGCACAGGACACCGCACAGCGCAAAGTGCAGCAGGACCGGGAAGCTCCCTCGGAGCTGCTCGCACGCTCGCTCTCACTCGCCCCGGATGAGGCCCTGCGTCACTTCTCACGGCTGGTGCTGCTGGCCCCTGGGAGGGGACGCTAGCGCAGGCAGGCGCAGCGCCGCGCCTGGGTGCTGCGCCCAGCCCCCGTGGAGACGGCTCTGGGCTCGTGTTTGAGCTGCTCCGAGTCGCCTTCATACACAGAGCTGTGCCCAGCAAATTTCCTTCTAGAGCTCTTAAAATGGGCTTAGAGGCTTTTCTTAAGATTTGTCTGGAAACAAGTATGTAATTTCAGCCTATGTTATGCAGTCAGGTTCCGAATATCTTATCAAATTTGCTCTGAGAGTCGGTAGCTGGGTTCTCTCGAGGCGAGTTACTGGCGTGCGGGAACAAGTGGCTCCTTTCACGGCCCTGTGTGAACCCCTGTGAGCAGCGAAGGGCTAATTCCAGGTGGCTGTGGCAGGATTAGGCCTCCTAATTCCCTCGGGACACTGGGCCCTTTGTTCCCATGGCTGCACTGCCGGCGTGAGCCGCACACCCTGACCCTGAGCGGCCCCGCAGTCACACCCGCCGTCCACCCCGGAGCGCGTCTCCATCCGCTGGGCCGCCAGCCGTGCAGGGGGCTGGCCAGGCCGGGAGGCTGGGGCCCACTGCCCTCTCGCAGCTGGGCCGGGCTGGGGGCACCAAGGTGGGCCCAGGTCCGCCCCGGCGCCACTGATCGGGAACCAGGAGGCAGCAGCCGGCTGTCCAGGGAGAGGCAGGATGAGCTCTGCGTCAGTGGAGAGGACGCAGCCAGCAGTGACCGCCCTGACCCCAGCCCCGGCGCCTCACGCCCTGAGCAAGCAGCACTGCTGCTGGTGGAGGTGCTGTCGCCGGGGAGCCTGCATCGCGACACGCTCCTTCTGCGTGTTCTTGTCCTCTCCTCCGGGAGATGTGAATAACCTGGGAACAGAGGGGAACCGCAGGCCTTGGCAAAGCTCCCTGTCCCCTGAGCTTCCCTTCAGCTGCACAGCTGCCCTCCGTCACCAGTGTGGACCCGTCCTTGACGTCCGTGTAGACTGTGTGCCGTCGGTTCAGGGCCAGTTCTCAGCTGAATCTGCTCCTGACCGTAAGGGGTCCCTGGCTGGGTTCGAAAGATCCTTAAACTTGCAGCGCTGGCCACTGGCGCCTCTCACAACCCTTAGGACCTGGTGCCTGCGGCACGGCTGCCAGTGGACAGGTCATCTCTACTGGCTGGCCCGAGCCACAGGCCATCTGTTTGTATTTCCTGCACACTACATTGTGGGCAACAGGCACTGTTACATAGATGAGTCAATAGCTGCTCTCTGAATGCTGCGTTGACCATACATGTGACTCACCTTGAATTCATTTACTGAATTGATAACTCTTTGATGAACAACCATTTGTTCGATAGATGAAAAGTATTATTCACTTTCAATAACAGAAGGAACAGTGGAAAGAGGATCAAGAAAGAAACAGAGGGCTGACTACACTTTCATCCAGCTGGACCAGACCATAGGCGCCCCAGAGAACCAGCAGACACACAGGCCGCAGGTGAGATGGTCCCCGGGAGACACACAGGCCACAGGTGAGACGGTCCCCAAGAGAGATCAGGCCGCAGGTGAGACGGTCCACAGGAGAGACACAGGCCAGAGGTGAGACGGTCCCCGGGAGAGACACAGGCTGCTGGTGAGACAGTCTCCGGTAGAGACACAGGCCGCAGGTGAGACGGTCCCCAGGAGAGACTCAGGCCGCAGTGAGACAGTCCCCAGGAGAGACACAGGCCGGAGGTGAGATGATCCCCAGGAGACACACAGGCCGCTGGTGAGATGGTCTCCGGGAGAGACTCAGGCCGCAGGTGAGACGGTCTCCAGGAGAGACGTAGGCCGGAGGTGAGACGGTCCCCAGGACACATAGGCTGGAGGTGGAGACGGTCCCCGGGAGAGACACAGGCCAGAGGTGAGACGGTCCCCGGGAGAGACATAGGCCGCTGGCGAGACGGTCCCCAGGAGAGACTCAGGCCGCAAGTGAGACGGTCCCCGGGAGAGACACAGGCCGCAAGTGAGACGGTCCCCGGCAGACACACAGACCGCAGGTGAGACGGTCCCCGGGAGAGACACAGGCCAGAGGTGGGACGGTCTCCAGGAGAGACTAGGCCGCAGGTGGGACGGTCTCCAGGAGAGACACTTGTCAGGCCCCAAGACGATTCTCAGGACATTTTAAAAAACTGAACTCATATGCACTACCTTCTCTGGTCACAATGGAATGAAACTGTAAGTCACCAACAGAAGNCCCTGGGTGTCCAGCCAGTCCACCCTGAGGAGACCAGCCCTGGGTGTCCAGCCAGTCCACCCTGATGAGACCAACCCTGGATGTCCAGCCAGTCCACCCTGAGGAGACCAGCCCTGGGTGTCCAGCCAGTCCACCCGAGAGGAGACCAGCCTTGGTATTCATTGGAAGGACTGATGCTAAAGCTGAAAGTCCAATACTAAATGCCACTGGATTATGGACGGCAAGGAGGGCCACCAGTCCACGCTAGAGGAGACCAGCCCTAGGTGTCCAGCTAGTCCACTCGAGAGGTGACCAGCCCTGGGTGTCCAGCCAGTCCACCCTGAGGAGACCAGCCCTGGGTGTCCAGCCAGTCCACTCGAGAGGAGACCAGCCCTGGGTGTTCATTGGAACGACTGATGCTAAAGCTGAAAGTCCAATACTAAATGCCACTGGATTATGGATGGCAAGGAGGGCCACCAGTCCACCCTAGAAGAGACCAGCCCTAGGTGTCCAGCCAGTCCACTCGAGAGGTGACCAGCCCTGGGTGTCCAGCCAGTCCACCCTGAGGAGACCAGCCCTGGGTGTCCAGCCAGTCCACCCTGAGGAGACCAGCCCTGGGTGTCCAGCCAGTCCACCCTGATGAGACCAACCCTGAATGTCCAGCCAGTCCACCCTGAGGAGACCAGCCCTGAGTGTTCATCGGAAGGACTGATGGTAAAGCTGAAACTCCAATACTAAATGCCACTGGATTACGGACAGCAAGGAGGGCCACCAGTCCACCCTAGAGGAGACCAGCCCTGGGTATCCAACCAGTCCACCCGAGGGAGACCAGCCCTGGGTGTCCAGCCAGTCCACCCTGAGGAGACCAGCCCTGGGTGTCCAGCCAGTCCACCCTGATGAGACCAACCCTGAATGTCCAGCCAGTCCACCCTGAGGAGACCAGCCCTGAGTGTTCATCGGAAGGACTGATGGTAAAGCTGAAAGTCCAATACTAAATGCCACTGGATTACGGACAGCAAGGAGGGCCACCAGTCCACCCTAGAGGAGACCAGCCCTAGGTGTTCAGCCAGTTCACCCTAAGGAGACGATCCCTGGGCGTCCAGCCAGTCCACCCTGAGGAGACTAGCCCTGGGTGTCCAGCCAGTCCACCTGAGAGGAAACCAGCCTTGGGTGTTCATCTGAAGGACTGATGCTAAAGCTGAAACTCCAATACTTTGGCCACCTCATGTGAAGAGTTGACTCATTGGAAAAGACCCTGATGCTGGGAGGGATTGGGTGCAGGAAGAGACGGGGACGACAGATGGCTGAGTGGCATCACCAACTTGATGGACATGAATTTGAGTAAATTCTGAGAGTTGGTGATGGACAGGGAGGGGGCGTGCTGCGATTCATGGGGTCGCAAAGAGTCGGACACGACTGAGGGACTGAACTGAACTGAACTGATACACTTTAAAGTAGTTAACTGTGTGCTAGGTACATTTTACATCAGTAAAATACATGTAAAAGAGAGTTGTATTTCTGAGTGAGCCCATCCTCACACTATTGCAGTTACTGAAGTTTTCAGTTAACAGATGAAATCCGGTTCGGCCCTCACTCCTGTTTTGCTGCCATGTCAGGGTCTTTGGGGACCAGATCGGCCGAGAGGCTGAGGCTCTTGCAGACACTCCCTGTGGAATCTGCTCCTACAAGTCTGAAGACCACTTGGATTCTCTCCAGGAGTTGTCGCTGAGCCTCCGGCCTCCTGGGACACGGTCAGAGCAAGGTCAGAGCTCGCTCTGCTTCACCTGGCCATCTTGGCTGATGACTGCTGCACGCTGCACCTGTGGGGTGACCGTCCCCTGGGGCTTCACTCAAGAAGGGGGCCCTTGAGTCCTTGAGTCGGCCTCAGAGGCATCACGGGCAGCCTGCCATCCAGGCCAAAGGGTGGGGCGAGGGCTCTGGCGACCAGAGGCTCGGCAGGAAACCACCAGCTCTCTCCAGACCCCAGTCCCTCCGCCCCACCCTTCCCTTCCCAGGGTTGGGTTTCTTGAATCTGGACTTAAGCTCCAGGACAAGGGCTGGGCATTCTCTCCCAGACCCTCTCCTACTCCAGCCCAGGAGTCCAGCTGAGAGGAAGCCCTCCATCCCGCCACAAGGGGCCCTCCTGTGCAGGGTGGTGCCCTGCTCGTTGGGGGCACACTCGTGCCAGGGAGCACTCATTGAGGGGAGCACTCATGCTGGGCTGCACTCGTTGGGGAGCATTTATTGGGAGGAGCACTCGTTGGGGGAGCACTCATGCTTTGGAGCAGCTATGCTGGGGAGCACTTGGGGGATCACTCATTGGGGGAGCACTCATGCTGGGCTGCACTAGTTGGGGAGCACTTATTGGGGGGAGCAGTTGTTGGGGGAGCACTCATTGGGAGAGCACTCGTGCTGGGCTGCACTCATTGGGGGAGCACTTATTGGGGGGAGCACTCATTGGGGGAGCACTCTTGCTTGGGATCAGTCATGCTGGGGAGTGATCACACTTGTTGGGGGATCACTCATTGGGGGAGAACTCATGCTGGGCTGCACTAGTTGGGGAGCACTTATTCGGGGGAGCACTCATTGGGGGAGCACTAATGCTTGAGAGCAGTCATGCTGGGGAGCACTCGTTGGGGGAGCACTCATTGGGAGAGCACTAATGCTTGAGAGCAGTCATGCTGGGGAGCACTCGTTGGGGGAGCACTCATTGGGGGAGCACTAATGCAGGCGAGTACTCGTGCTTGGGATCAGTCATGCTGGGGAGCACTTGGGGAAACACTCGTGTCCGGTGTCTGTCCCTGCTCCAGTGAGACCGCGGCAACCATGGGATGACTAAGGAGATTCAGTCACGTCTGCGTGTGCCAGAGTTTCCAGTCCCTGAGGCCGAGCTCAGCACCACATGCTGACCCCAGCCAAGCAGACCTGGGCACCAGGCCCCCTCGGCCCTCTGTCCTCATTTCTGGTGGACAGCGGCCTTCCACGCCCAACAGGCGACCACTTCCAAGCCCAGCTGTGTCAGCATCCCAGGCCAGGTCCCCAGCAAGCATCCCGGAGACTGACCCCTGGCCTGGGCAGCCCCTGGCATGTCCACACAGACCCCCTCTTCCTGGTAAAAGAATGAGTGACTGCGGTAAAACCCACAAGACCCTGAGGTCCCAGAACAGGAGGCACTGCGTTCCTCCAGCTGTTGTGAAACCCTCGCTCCAAATGCGGCCCAGCAGTCAGAGTAAAAGTGGAATTTCTGTGTATCCTCTTACTCGCTGACCACGTGTCTCGTCTTTCCAGCCAGAAGGCCTCATGGAACGGCATCCTGGGCAGACCACAGGGAGGAAGATCACATCCCTGACCTGTGTGTGTAGGGCTCCCATGGGCTTGTTCAAGAGACTGAGCCGAGGAGGGGGGGTCATCATGTAGGGGGAGTGGCCTGGGCCAGGGTGCCGTCCATCTGGGGGTGGGGGTCAGCTGAGTGAGAACAGAGGCTGGAGCCGAGGGCGGAGCCTGGAGCTAAGTCTCCAGGAGGAGGGGGACCGGGGGCAGAGGCCAGGGGGATGGGGCAGGCTCTGGGCCTCCTCACCTGTGATGGACACAGAGGGCCTGTGCACCCCCAAGGGTTGTGACCCCAGGATGTGATTATGAGCTCCCCTCCGGCCTTCCTCGGGAGCCCCAGCGCCCAGCTGCCCCTCGAGGTCTCAGGTCCACTTCGCTGTGGGACCTCTGGTGCTGACTGTCACGCCCCTGGGTCACCGTGCCCCACTGTTCTGTCCAGGAAGGAAAAGGGCCCAAGGCCAAGGGGATGGCTGTGTTTGATTAGGGAGACGTCCAGAGCCCTACCTTGGGAGGCTGGGGTTTGGGACAAGGTCAGAAGAATCTAAGCCCTGGCCACACTAGTTGGGTGGAGGGGCTCCAGCAGGCAGGGCCGGCAGCAGCATCTCAGCCAAGAGAGGCGGTCAGTCCTCCCGGATCGCAGAGATGCTTGGGGCCCTGGCCTGCAGGCCCTGCTCCCCTGTTCAGTGGTCAATCCAAAAAAGAGGTGGAAAATTTTATCTGAGCCAACCTGAGGGTTACAACTCAGCAGACAGCCTTTCAGAATCTCTGAGGACATTCTCAGAGGTCAAAGCACAGCTAGATAAGCGAGACACAGGGTCTTGCGTCAAAGTCACGTATTAACGATTGACATCGTCCAGCAAGGCGAGTGGTGGGCCTTTGCGACTTCTTACGGGATTGGGAAAGGAATGTCATCTCCTAAAGAGTCACCTCTCGAGTGCCCGGAGGAGACCAGCTTTCTTTCCTGGGGGCAGGCAGGCACTTCTGCATCTCCACCTCGCTGTCCGCATCCCGTCCTCCACGCCCCACGCCATCGCCATCCCGCTGTCCCGCCCCCGGCCCCGCCCCCTGCTGTCTGCCGCCGGTGCGGGGATGGGGGTGGGGTGGGGGGGTGTCCAGCCCGCAGTCCCCGGCCGCCCTGCCATCCGCCCCACCCCCGTCCGCATCCCGTCCACCCTGCCATCCCCTCTAGGAAATTTGTTAATTTCATGTGAATTTTGTCTTATTTTTTTTGGAATGAGACAAGAGTTTTAAGGGATTTTCTTTGCTTTGTTGCAGAGGAACATCCAGGTGACCCAGAGACATTTCTGGAGAGAGTATTTTTTTCCCCTTGAACTGCATCAGCACCTTTGTTAAGACAATTGACTGCATCTGAGCAGGTCTGTTTCTGGAATCTGCTCTATCCAGTTCATCTGTTGGTCTGTTATGACCATGATATATCACTCTNCCCCCTCGGCCCTCTGTCCTCATTTCTGGTGGACAGCGGCCTTCCACGCCCAACAGGCGACCACTTCCAAGCCCAGCTGTGTCAGCATCCCAGGCCAGGTCCCCAGCAAGCATCCCGGAGACTGACCCCTGGCCTGGGCAGCCCCTGGCATGTCCACACAGACCCCCTCTTCCTGGTAAAAGAATGAGTGACTGCGGTAAAACCCACAAGACCCTGAGGTCCCAGAACAGGAGGCACTGCGTTCCTCCAGCTGTTGTGAAACCCTCGCTCCAAATGCGGCCCAGCAGTCAGAGTAAAAGTGGAATTTCTGTGTATCCTCTTACTCGCTGACCACGTGTCTCGTCTTTCCAGCCAGAAGGCCTCATGGAACGGCATCCTGGGCAGACCACAGGGAGGAAGATCACATCCCTGACCTGTGTGTGTAGGGCTCCCATGGGCTTGTTCAAGAGACTGAGCCGAGGAGGGGGGGTCATCATGTAGGGGGAGTGGCCTGGGCCAGGGTGCCGTCCATCTGGGGGTGGGGGTCAGCTGAGTGAGAACAGAGGCTGGAGCCGAGGGCGGAGCCTGGAGCTAAGTCTCCAGGAGGAGGGGGACCGGGGGCAGAGGCCAGGGGGATGGGGCAGGCTCTGGGCCTCCTCACCTGTGATGGACACAGAGGGCCTGTGCACCCCCAAGGGTTGTGACCCCAGGATGTGATTATGAGCTCCCCTCCGGCCTTCCTCGGGAGCCCCAGCGCCCAGCTGCCCCTCGAGGTCTCAGGTCCACTTCGCTGTGGGACCTCTGGTGCTGACTGTCACGCCCCTGGGTCACCGTGCCCCACTGTTCTGTCCAGGAAGGAAAAGGGCCCAAGGCCAAGGGGATGGCTGTGTTTGATTAGGGAGACGTCCAGAGCCCTACCTTGGGAGGCTGGGGTTTGGGACAAGGTCAGAAGAATCTAAGCCCTGGCCACACTAGTTGGGTGGAGGGGCTCCAGCAGGCAGGGCCGGCAGCAGCATCTCAGCCAAGAGAGGCGGTCAGTCCTCCCGGATCGCAGAGATGCTTGGGGCCCTGGCCTGCAGGCCCTGCTCCCCTGTTCAGTGGTCAATCCAAAAAAGAGGTGGAAAATTTTATCTGAGCCAACCTGAGGGTTACAACTCAGCAGACAGCCTTTCAGAATCTCTGAGGACATTCTCAGAGGTCAAAGCACAGCTAGATAAGCGAGACACAGGGTCTTGCGTCAAAGTCACGTATTAACGATTGACATCGTCCAGCAAGGCGAGTGGTGGGCCTTTGCGACTTCTTACGGGATTGGGAAAGGAATGTCATCTCCTAAAGAGTCACCTCTCGAGTGCCCGGAGGAGACCAGCTTTCTTTCCTGGGGGCAGGCAGGCACTTCTGCATCTCCACCTCGCTGTCCGCATCCCGTCCTCCACGCCCCACGCCATCGCCATCCCGCTGTCCCGCCCCCGGCCCCGCCCCCTGCTGTCTGCCGCCGGTGCGGGGATGGGGGTGGGGTGGGGGGGTGTCCAGCCCGCAGTCCCCGGCCGCCCTGCCATCCGCCCCACCCCCGTCCGCATCCCGTCCACCCTGCCATCCCCTCTAGGAAATTTGTTAATTTCATGTGAATTTTGTCTTATTTTTTTTGGAATGAGACAAGAGTTTTAAGGGATTTTCTTTGCTTTGTTGCAGAGGAACATCCAGGTGACCCAGAGACATTTCTGGAGAGAGTATTTTTTTCCCCTTGAACTGCATCAGCACCTTTGTTAAGACAATTGACTGCATCTGAGCAGGTCTGTTTCTGGAATCTGCTCTATCCAGTTCATCTGTTGGTCTGTTATGACCATGATATATCACTCTTGATCAGCATTACTTAAAATAACCTTGGAATCATGCAGTAGGAATTCTCCATCCTTGTTCGTTTTCATGCTTGCTGTGGTTAAGTCCTATACATTTCTATACAAATTTTAGAATTAGCTTGAATGTTAATTTCTACTAAAAACATGTTAGGGCTTTATTTGATTGGGACTGTGCTGATTCTGCAGATTAATTTGGGGAGGTTGGCCTCTTGATGATTCTGACAATATTGAATCTTCCACTCCATGACCTCAGTGTTTCTTTATCTGGGTCTTATTTAATTTCTCTCAGCAATGTTTTTACATTCTAAGCCTATGGGTCTTGCGTATAACTTTTGTCATATTTATTTCTAAGTATTTATATTTCTAGTTCTGTCTTTTGAATGAAATACCACCTCATAAGAAGTTGCTCAATGGTACTGAGAGGTCCCACATACCCACTGCTGGGTTTCTGGAGGTGGTGGAAACTTACACGCAAGAGTAAATGTTTAAAACCAGGAGCTTCATGTACTTAATACACGCAAGAGTAAATGTTTAAAACCAGGAGCTTCATGTACTTAACACTGTTAACTAAACTAGTTAGTACAGGTAACACCAGTAACTATACTAGTTAGCAGCATTAACTAGACTAGTTAGCACAGGTAGCACCATTAACTGGACTAGTTAGCAAAGGCAAAACCATTAAATTACTAGGCTATTTAGGACTGTTAACACCACTCACTAGACTAGCCGGCACAGCCAGCACAGCTACTGGACTGAGGGGCTCGCAGGGCTGCCGGTCTTTGCGGGTTTGCGCGTTCCTTTGAGGTATCTCGTTCAGGGATCCCACGACGTGTAGACCCTGAAGCCGTGTTCAGGATGTGAAACTTTCATCCCCACAGAGGGCTCCTTCACGCTGCTCCTCCCCAGCCTTGGCTTCTTCTCCATCATGATGATTTGTCATTTCAGGAGCATAATGTAATTGCAGTGCCCTGCTTCCAGAATGGGCCAGGGCTTGTTTAGCCACGGAAGGACGTGTAGGTGTTTCTGGGCTTTAGCTGTCACAGGTAAGGCTGCTGTGAACATTTGAGTATAGACTTTTTTGTGAATGCAAATTTTTGTTTCTCCAGGATAACCCCAGAGAGCAGTTGTGGGTTGTATGGTAGATATATATTTAACTTTTAAAGGAAACTTTGAGACAATCAGAATGGATGGAGGTGAGTCAAATGTGGTGGTGGGGGGTGGGGTGGAGGACGTAGGACCAAATTTAGAAAAAAGAGTCTTGGAATTTTCCTTTCAAAAATCCATTTTTAAAAAGAAATAGACCTACTATATATGGTAAATCAATTTTCAACAAAGGTGCCAAGACAATGCAAAGGGAAAAGAAAGCTTTTTCAACAGATACTGTTGGAGCCACTGAATGTCCTTATAGGGAGAAAACCATGGCCTTTGTCTCATACGACACACACACACATGCACAGCTCAAATGGGCTGTATGTAAACGCAAATTCTAAAGCCGTGAACCTTCTGCAAGGACACAGGAGACAGTGTTTTGCTTGGGGCAGGCAAAGATTTCTTAGAACACAGAGATCATGAAATAATCTTAATTGGTCAATTGGACTTTGTTGCAATTAAAACTCCTCCTATTAAGAAAAAGACAAATGGCAGACGCCTACGCAGCCCTGCCACCCAGCCACCCCAGCCTTCGGTGTTTACTCAGGAAGCAAAGCGCGTGTCCACACCAAGGTGTGTGCAAGAAGGTTCCTGCGGAAGCACTGAAGCCATGAGCTGACCACATGCCTCTCATCTGGAGACACGTCTGCCTCACGGAGCACAGAAATAAAAAGGGAAGAAACACGTGTAAGGACAGGTGAGTCTCAAAGTCGCAAAGCCGAGTGAAAGGAGCCAGGCTGAAAAGAGCCCACGTGTGTGGTTCCAACTGTACAAAATTTGTAGCCACAGGTGGACAGCTGGCTTCTAGGATGTCCTGGAGAGGTGTGACAGACACAGTGAGGTTTCTGGATTCAAACGCACATCCAAACCTAATTACACACTTCAGGTGCATTCAACTTACTGCTCTTTAGTTTTAATTCGATAATCTTACACCAACGGAAAAAATACTTTAAAAAGTGTGAGTAGGTACTGACCAAGGTCCGTACAGTCAAACTGGTTTTTCTAGTAGTTGTACAGATGTGAGAGCTGGACCATAAAGAAGGCTGAAGAACTGATTCTTTCCAACTGTGGTGCTGGAGAAGACTCTTGAGAGTTACTTGGACTGCAAAGGAGATCAAAGTAGTCAATCCAAAAGGAAATCAACCCTGAATATTCACCGGAAGGACTGATGCTGAAGCTCCAATACTTTGGCTACCTGATGTAAAGAGCCAAATCATTGGAAAAGACCTTGATGCTGTGAAAGATTGAACCCAGGAAGAAAAGAGGATGACAGAGGATGAGATGGTTGGATGGCATCCCGACTCAGTGGACATGAGTTTGAGCAAGCTCCGAGAGATGGTGAAGGACAGGGAAGCCTGACGTGTTGCAGTTCATGGGGTCGCAAGGAGGTGGACACGACTTGGCAACTAAATAGCAACAGATGGCTCAGGGCCAGATCCGCCTGCCCACCTTGTTCTGCGGGGTCTGCTTGGATAGGAGCGTCCCCACAGGGCCGTGGGCAGCCAGCCGGACCTGTGCTGGACTCCATCCTCAGACGTCCACACACCACCCACTCCACTCACCCACCCCCATGCAGTGTGGGGAGGCTTGCTCCTGCTCGTCTGGAACCCGGGGTCAACCTGGCCTTTCAGCCCAATCTTTTCAGCTCCCTGGGCTCTCGGCCCGGCCGCCTCTGGCTGGTGTCCAGGCCTGGGTCCTCACACGTCACAGCACCTGGGCAGCCCTCACAAGATCCTGGGGACCGTGGCCTATGCCTCTGTGTGGCGGCCCTGCCTCAGACGGCCTGCTCAAGCTCACGGTTCCGATAGGCCACTTGTGAAGTGCTGGCTGCCTGGTGCTGCAGTGCCCCTGGCCAGGCACCTTGGTGGAGGGCCTCCTGCAGCCATCCAGAGCGAAGGTACGAGAAGAGGCCCACCATCTGCTGCAGGAGGGGCCACTGGGTCTGGGCAGGTGAAGGCTGTGGAGGAGCATCCCGGGAGGGCCTGGCGCCCAGCTCCCCTCTCCACCTGCTCACAGAGGTCAGCGGGCCTCCCTCTCCCCTGACCCGAACGCCCAGCCTTGCCTGGGGTCCTAGTACGGGAAGGCCTGTCCTTGCCTCCCTGGGGTCTCAACTGCAGGTCAGGACCCAGTCCTCAGGCATGATGCCTCCGGGAACCTCCGCCCCAGGACCTCCAGCTGCTTGGAGGAAAAGTGGAAAACAGCTCCCAAAAGCCGCCTTTGGCCCCGGGCCACTGTTTTCTCTCCTAGCAAACTTGGCCCCCACGTGCTGTTTGACCAGTAAAGGTTTGGCCGCTGTCTGCCTGCTGCGAAGCACAGCCTGATCAAGGCCAGAACAAACAGAGCCTTGGGGGGCTGGCTTCTGGCCCAGCAGCCCGCCTCTTTCCGCAGCCCTTGCTTTTGTTGGATTTCAGACTGTCCTCTTAAATCTCTCCCAGAAGACCCAGCTTCTTCCCCTTTAGCGAGGAAAGGGGTGGTAGCCTGATCCCCCAGACATACGTCTCTCAGCAGCCAAACTGGGGGTGCTGGCCCCGCTGCCTGCTTTTTGTTGCTGTGGCAACTGCTGTTTGCAGTAAACTACACTCAGGAGGCTCGGGGCTCCTTTTGGCTGTGAGCTGCTGGAGGCCTGGACGTGCGTTTGTTTCTACATCTTCTCTTTGCGCCCCTGGAGCAGTGCCTGGCACGGAGGGGCTACGCCTCAGCTTCACAAGCATGCACAGCTGTAGAGTGCCCTCTCCACGCCAGGCCCAGCGCCAAAGGTCAGCTGAAACTCAGCAACTTTGCAAACTGTGATCACAATCGGAAAAGCCCCTTGCTGCATGGAATTTGCACAAATGACTAGCTTCCTAAAACCCAAAAGGGCTGTGTAGGACTGAGCTGGTGAGGACAGGACTGCCACCAGCGTGCAGCTCCTTAGTGCTTGCGCAAAAGACATTCACCCGCAGTAGGTTTTCACCAGGTTCAGAGGATCTTTCAAGAGCTCAGAGTTGGAAAACACAGACACAAGTGTCAAGAAGTGTGGGTCCGTC
>SJYW01056728.1:621406-648160 GCA_006410735.1 Raphicerus campestris
GGTGGGGGTGGGGGTGGGGGGGAGCAGCCTACCTTGTGCTCAGGGGCGCACTCGTCCCCGCCCTCCCCTCCAGCTGGCTGCTCGCGGTGGCTGCTGGCCTCCTCCACCTTCGCGTCCTCCGGCCCCTGCCCGCTGGCATCTTGGCCCCCGTCCTGCTTGTCCTCCAGGCTGGCCTGGCTGCAGGGCGTGGAGAGAGTTGGGAGACGGCTTCATGCTAACCCTAACCCTAACCCTAGCCCTGGAAGCCTGCGCAGTGCCCTTGCATCGGCAGAGGGGCGGGGACGGTGGCAAGGCAGGCCCCAGTGGGGAGAGGAGGTGCAGACGCATGAGGGACGCAGGGCTCAAGGGGCCATTCCGACCCAGACCTGCCCAGTGCAAGGGCTGCCCAGGGCCCCAGCAGCCTCCCGGGCGGCGAGCTTGCTTTCTGAGATCCCGGGGAAAGACTGCAGAGACAGGCGCCAGGGCCGAGGTGCGGGGCCAGGCCGAGCTGTGCTGCTGTTTGTGGGTGACCAGCCCCTTGGAGCCTCCCTGGACCCCGTCGCCCTCCGTCAGGGCCTCACTCCCGCCCCGCCTCCCACGTCCCCGCACGCGTCTGCACCGCTGCCTCCACTGAGCCGAAGCTGCTCACCAGCTGGCGTCTTCTGCTTCGCTCCTGACATCCTTCCCTGGGTCTTCGGACTCTGAGGAGGGGCAGCAGGGCTGCGGTCAGCCTGTGAGGACGCTGATGGTCACCCGTGAGGAGCCCAGCTCTGCCGCCCCTTTGTGCACCCAAGTCCCCTGGCATCCTCGCCTGGGAGGCCGCCAGCCCTGACGTCCCCATTAGTACTTTGCAGGCTAGTGAGGGGCCCTGAGGGATCATAGCTGGGCTGAGGGGGTCCCCGTGGGGCCTCGCCTCCTCAGTGGAACTTGGGGGGCCCTGTGGTGTTGCTGTGTTCTCCTGGAGGCAGCGGACTGGGGACAGGGGACACTCGGCCTGCAGCCAGTGGGCCGTGCCACCTCCCTGGAGGAGGCATCTGAGCCGCCATGGCCCCGGGGCACTTCAGGGGCGGGTTCTTGATTGGGGGGGGGTGTCTCTGTGAGCAGAGCATGGCGCCTCACACCCGGGGAGCAGGGGGGCCGCGTCTCAGGGCCTCGTGGGGCAGCATGAGTCCTGAGTTCCGAGTGGGAAGCCATGGCTTCCTGGTGAGATGCAGGCTACTTGCTCCAGAGCTCGGAGCTCACAGTGGGGGTTCCCACAGGCCCTGGGGCCCCAGAGTACCCTCAGACGGGCCCCAAGTCTGCCGCGCTCCAGCCCCACGACCTCGCAGCCCCCTTGAGCCTGGGGTGCCCCTTGGCTGCTCCGGAACCCCCCAGTGGCCTGGTTGCCACCCCCAGCCCGACGCACACCCTGGGCCCTGGCCCTGTAGCCGGCGCAGCCTCGGGAGGCTCCCAGGTTTAAAGAACGCTTTCGGCAGGATGCCTGGCAGGACGCCTCTGGCGGCCATGGTCCTGGAGGGTTTCCTACAGAATCTGGTGGCCAGATCAGCTGCTCAGGGTCTTTTCAGCTCCCAGGCCTCAGGCCTGGGGGCACCGCCAGGGAGGGGGTCAGGGCCAGCCCCTCGTGGGCGCCCTGCCAGCTGCGCTGCTTCGTTCGCTGTCCCTCCCCTGGCCCCGAGCCTGTGTCCCCGGCTCCTGACATCCCCCAGCGCCATCCTTCATGGGGACCTGGGCCCCCTGCCCGGGGTGAAGTGACCTTCCGCGGAGGGAGTTTTCTGCCAGGCGCCCTGGGCTGGGTCATTTCCTCACTTCAGGCTGGGCTCCCTGCAGGTGAGAACTGGGCGCTGCGCGTCCTCCTCCATTTCCAGCACCTGCAAGGGCTCTGGGGCCCCTGCTGACCTGCGTTATGCTGTCCCCAGGCAGGACCTGTGCACCCAGCGACAACCTCCTGAAGCACAAGGGTGCAGCCGCAGCGGGCCTTCCGAGAACATTTCAGAGCCTGACTGCTCTCAGCAGGAAGGGCCCGGGGGCCCAGGAGCCGCTGTTTGCAGGCAGTGCTCCAAGGTGACTTCTGGAAAATCTTCAGCAGCCCCTGGCCTGCATGCACGTGTGCCTGGTGCTGGTGCGCATGCCTGTGTGTGCACAAGTTTGCATGTGTGTGAGCTGCCGCGTGTGCCTGTGTGTGAGCATGTATACTGGTGCACGTGTCTGTGTGTGCACAAGTGTGCACGTGTGTGCTGCTGCATGTGCCTGTGTGTGCCTGTGTGCTGGTGCATGTCCATGGGTGTGCGAGCGTGTGCACATGTGTGTGCTGGCACATGTGTCCCTGTGTATGTGAGTGTGCAGCGTGTGTGCTAGTGCCCTAACCCTGTGTGTGTGTGTGTGTGCACACGTGTCTGTGCACGGGCTGGCCCACATGCTCTCCACTGCTCCCTCCTCCTGCGTGGACTAACAGGGGAGGAAGCACCAGCAGGAAGGGCTGGCTCTTCTCTGCTCTGCCACAGCCGCCTTTTCCTCCAGCGTGCCGTCGTCAGAAAGGGAGACTTTCATGTGCTGGTGGGTCCCCTGTCTGCCTTCTGAGGACGATCCTGCATTCACCTGGGTTCTGGGCATGTCTGCAGGGTCTGCAATGATCTCCGGGCAAACAGGAGGGCTGCTCCCCTGGGCCCCACGAGCAGCCTCAGGAGGGGGTGCAGAGGGTCAGGAGTTGGCCCGGAGGTAGAGCACCCCCTTTGCTGCCTCCTTTCAGCTGGGCTTTAAGCGACCCTCACACCACTCACAGGTCACTGTCTGAGACTGAGATGCCCCTGTAAGTCTGGGATGAGTGCGGAGGGTGGGCAGGCCAGGTGACGAGGGGCTGACATCGCAGAACCCTCTGCATGACCTCACTGACCCCTCTGCATGACCTCACCGACCCTGCCTTACAGCCAGGGCGCCCCTCACGCCCTTCACGGCAGGAGAGCCTCCTCCGGTCTGTGGATCTCAGCAGGTCCCACTACGCGGAGCAGCCCAAGGCCCAGAGCCCACCCTCGGAATGGCCCTCCTCCTCCTGGACACGCCCTGCAGGAGGGCCATCTGGGGCAGGGGCTGATGGCGGCTCCTGTGCCTCCAGGCTGGTGTGTCCGTGGCCCCGTCTCAGCCGCAGGTCAGGCAGCACCAGCCTTCTCACTGGTTATCCCTGTGTGCGAGCGTCGAGGCTGGGAGGCTCTCTAGTGCTCCCTCAGGGGGCCATGTCCTGTTCCATTTGACCACATCGACAGCAAGGCCCGCTCTGTGTTCCAGCCCCTCTGTGCTGGCCGGGACCCCCTGGGCCTGGGGCCTCGGGGCGGGTGGGCACAGGGCAGGATGAGGCTCAGCCTGGTGCTCCCAGCCGTCCAGCCTCAGGAAACTCCACGGTGCTGGATGGGAAGGTCTGAGGCCAGCGTCACCCGGGAGACGCCACGGCCACCTGAAGTGTTGCTGAGCAGGTTACGGGTTGGTTTCCTCTCAGGCACTCAGACCTCCTGAGAGCCTGACACGTGCTCGGATGTTAACGGTGGGAGGTGGGGAAGACAGAATGCCCTCTGTGCTGTGACCTCCTCCTCCGACACAGCTTTGGATTTTTCAGCTGAGAAAACAAGTATTTTTACACCACCACCTCTGAAAGGCACTCCTAGCCCTTGACAAGCAAGTCGCATTCCTGCTCACTTTCTTTTCCTTGGCCTGAATGATGGTCTTGGCAAAGGGTGCTTGCTGGCGTGGCCTTCTTAGGAGAACCACGACCTAGGAGCCCCGCCGATGAGTGGCAACCCGCCCGTCTCTCCACCAGCTCAGGGCCAGCTGCCCCGGGGTAGCTGACCCTCGAGCGGCAGGTCCACATCCGCACCAGTGTGTTCCGAGCACTCGTCCCACCTTGGGCACACCACTGCCCACTTGCGGGCTTGGAAACACGCTGGAGTGGGAAACACAGCACAATATGCAAACGTGCAGTTTACAACGTGAAAGCCTCCTTTGTGCCATGTGTGGTGGGCGGCTCCAGCCCACGGGTTCCCCACTGCCCCATGAGGCCTCTGCTCTCCGCAGCGGAATCGAGGCTCACCCTGGGGCCTCACTATGAACCCAAGACACTTTCTACGCCACCTCAAGAGCGAGAGGTGTTTCCCACAGTACTCGACGCCTTCAGAGGCCACAGGGCCAGGTCTCTGTCACCCCTTTCTCCTGCCTTCCCCAGAGCTTACAGCAGCCCCCCAAAGCCCCGGGCCAGCCCCCAAGATGGGCCCCCACAGTCCCCTGGGCTTTAGGATGGGCCCCCACAACCCNACGATCCTGCATTCACCTGGGTTCTGGGCATGTCTGCAGGGTCTGCAATGATCTCCGGGCAAACAGGAGGGCTGCTCCCCTGGGCCCCACGAGCAGCCTCAGGAGGGGGTGCAGAGGGTCAGGAGTTGGCCCGGAGGTAGAGCACCCCCTTTGCTGCCTCCTTTCAGCTGGGCTTTAAGCGACCCTCACACCACTCACAGGTCACTGTCTGAGACTGAGATGCCCCTGTAAGTCTGGGATGAGTGCGGAGGGTGGGCAGGCCAGGTGACGAGGGGCTGACATCGCAGAACCCTCTGCATGACCTCACTGACCCCTCTGCATGACCTCACCGACCCTGCCTTACAGCCAGGGCGCCCCTCACGCCCTTCACGGCAGGAGAGCCTCCTCCGGTCTGTGGATCTCAGCAGGTCCCACTACGCGGAGCAGCCCAAGGCCCAGAGCCCACCCTCGGAATGGCCCTCCTCCTCCTGGACACGCCCTGCAGGAGGGCCATCTGGGGCAGGGGCTGATGGCGGCTCCTGTGCCTCCAGGCTGGTGTGTCCGTGGCCCCGTCTCAGCCGCAGGTCAGGCAGCACCAGCCTTCTCACTGGTTATCCCTGTGTGCGAGCGTCGAGGCTGGGAGGCTCTCTAGTGCTCCCTCAGGGGGCCATGTCCTGTTCCATTTGACCACATCGACAGCAAGGCCCGCTCTGTGTTCCAGCCCCTCTGTGCTGGCCGGGACCCCCTGGGCCTGGGGCCTCGGGGCGGGTGGGCACAGGGCAGGATGAGGCTCAGCCTGGTGCTCCCAGCCGTCCAGCCTCAGGAAACTCCACGGTGCTGGATGGGAAGGTCTGAGGCCAGCGTCACCCGGGAGACGCCACGGCCACCTGAAGTGTTGCTGAGCAGGTTACGGGTTGGTTTCCTCTCAGGCACTCAGACCTCCTGAGAGCCTGACACGTGCTCGGATGTTAACGGTGGGAGGTGGGGAAGACAGAATGCCCTCTGTGCTGTGACCTCCTCCTCCGACACAGCTTTGGATTTTTCAGCTGAGAAAACAAGTATTTTTACACCACCACCTCTGAAAGGCACTCCTAGCCCTTGACAAGCAAGTCGCATTCCTGCTCACTTTCTTTTCCTTGGCCTGAATGATGGTCTTGGCAAAGGGTGCTTGCTGGCGTGGCCTTCTTAGGAGAACCACGACCTAGGAGCCCCGCCGATGAGTGGCAACCCGCCCGTCTCTCCACCAGCTCAGGGCCAGCTGCCCCGGGGTAGCTGACCCTCGAGCGGCAGGTCCACATCCGCACCAGTGTGTTCCGAGCACTCGTCCCACCTTGGGCACACCACTGCCCACTTGCGGGCTTGGAAACACGCTGGAGTGGGAAACACAGCACAATATGCAAACGTGCAGTTTACAACGTGAAAGCCTCCTTTGTGCCATGTGTGGTGGGCGGCTCCAGCCCACGGGTTCCCCACTGCCCCATGAGGCCTCTGCTCTCCGCAGCGGAATCGAGGCTCACCCTGGGGCCTCACTATGAACCCAAGACACTTTCTACGCCACCTCAAGAGCGAGAGGTGTTTCCCACAGTACTCGACGCCTTCAGAGGCCACAGGGCCAGGTCTCTGTCACCCCTTTCTCCTGCCTTCCCCAGAGCTTACAGCAGCCCCCCAAAGCCCCGGGCCAGCCCCCAAGATGGGCCCCCACAGTCCCCTGGGCTTTAGGATGGGCCCCCACAACCCCTAGGCCCCCAAGATGGGCCCTCGCAGCCCCCAGCCCCCAGGATGGGCCCCCTGCAGCCCCTGGACCCCAGGATGGGCCCCGCAGCCCCACGTGTGGGATTTGGGGCCCCCGTTAGCTCGGGGTGAGCCGCCTGCTCCCACCTAGCTCCTTGCACAGCCTCTTGATGCAGCTGGGCGGGTCCCCCTTCTGGAGCAGGCCGCCCACACTCCGGCTCCGCTGCAGCTCAGCCATCTCGCTGGCCGCCTTGTGGTGTGTGGGGCCCACGCCCGTGGGAGGGGCGCCGGGGCCAGGCCGGTGCCTTCTGTGGGTGGCCGTGCCTTCCTTGTCCATCCTCCCCGCCTTCTGGTCACAGCAGAGTGGGGGCGGCGCTCCCGAGCGGCCCTCAGCTGGAGTACATGGCCTCTGCCCGGCAGGGAGCTGCCCACAGGCACCGGCCCTGTTGCTAGGCGGCCCCTGTGACATCACCGCAGGGGCAGAGGCCAGCGGGTGCCTGGCCCCAGGATGTGGCTCCCAGTGGCCTCCCCGGGCCCCTGGCCACAGCAGAGGCCCAGTGGTCGGGGCCGCACTCAGCTCCTGGGGCTCCTGGTGCCGTGTCTGCTGAGCCTTCAGTGAACACTTTGACTCTTCGCAGGGACGAAGGACTCGGGGGCAGTGGTGATGCTGCTTGGCTGGCGGTTTGGGCTCTGGTGGTGTCCTGCATCCTCCCCACGCCAGACAAGGGGGGATTCGCTCAATGTGATGTTGAGGGGCAGGCGGCCACCTGGGGACAGGCTCCTCAGAACCGCGCTGACAAAACCCTTCCCTGCCTTTTAAGTGGGGCCTTTTGCGGGTCTGTCCGTAAGCAGGGCTCGGGCAGTGTCTACAGCAGACGCTCTGGGTCTGGAGCCCGGGGTCGGAAGTCCAGGCGCGGGGTGGGCTGCTCTCTGGAGGCCTCTTTCCTTGAGTGTAGACGCCATCTCCTCGCCACATCCTCACGGGGGTGTCCCTGGGTGTGTCTCGGCCTTAATCGCCTCTTCTTGGAAGGACTGGACCAGGTCCTTAGGTCTTAGGGTCAGACTGGACCAGGGCCCCCAAGGGGCTTCAGGCAGGCTTCGTCTCCTCTTTAAAGGCCCGTCTCAAATGCAGTCACTTTATGAGGCCCTGGGGGTCAGGGTTTCACACTGTGCGGGGCCCAGTCAGCCTATAACACAGCCTTACAGAAAGGCTCTGATGATCTGTTCAGCACAGATTCTTCTCCTCCTCTGGGACCATGGGGACGGGTCACAGCAGAGGCTCCTTGGGCACCTGGCTGACAGCGCCGTGTGCTCTCTCTGTTCAGAACGAAGCCAGAGCGACTGAGCCCATTTCCCACATCCACCCCTAAGCGTCTCATAGCACCGTAGCTCACAGGAGGCCTGGGCCCCCACCCAACCCCGCCTGTCACTGGGGGCCTCACCTGTCCTCGGGGAGCCTCACCTGTCACCAGGGGGCCTCCTCTGTCCCCAGAGGCACCTCACCCATCATGAGAAGGATCTCACCCGTCATCGTGAGGAGCCCCTGGTCATGGGGAGCCTCACCTGCCATCACGTGTCTCCAGACCCCTCTGCTGCCCTGCCCCGCCGCCCACTCCCATCTCCACAGGTACATATTATCAGTGGGCGCTCCTGGGAAACCAAGTCAGTCTCAGAAAGAATAAAAGGTCTGTTTTAATTAGCCAGTAAAATGCGTCGCACATCGTTAGTATCTTAGAAACAGTAAGTCACAGATTCATGTTGGTTGCAGTCTGGAGCAGCCTGCGGTTGTGTGATGCAAGTCTCTTTTTTGCAACATTTTCTTTCACCATTTGTGACAACTGGCAACATTTCTATCTGCCATCTGGATCGCCAGTGACAGGCGGCACCGGGTCCTAGGGGTCCGAATGGGGCTTTCCAAATTCAGGCTCAGCTTGGCTGACCCCAGGGTGTCAGAGGCAGCCGCTCTTCCTGGGCCCGGCGCCCGAGGCCACCCAGCACGGGCCCAGGGGTCACCCTCCCTTTTCTCCTGGGGACTCGACTCACTGACCTGAGACACGCCCATCCCCTGTTTAGTCAACCACTGTCACCAAATCTCTGCAAGAGGACCCCTGCCCCCAAAGATTGAGGCCGTCCTCAAACTGGGATCTCCGTGTGGCTCTGACCCTCCGGCCAGGGGTGACCAACGTCAAGGTTGAAACCAGAGGCCTTGAGTTGAGGCTCTGTCACCCATGAGACATACCTATTCCCTTTTCTGTCCTAAGGTGGCAGCTCCCTTGAATGGTAGAGGCTTGGATGTTCCAGGTTATTAACACTTTTTATCAAAGAGCTAATTTAAAATGGTTCTTTAAAAACATTAAGAAAAACAGCTTGAAAATAATGCACATTTCCATTTTTACAAACTTCCCCAGGCTCCCACCAGGGTGGCATTCTCCTTAAGCCCCACTGACAGCAAAGAGCACAGCTTGCCTTGGCGTGGTAGCCGGGTGGACGCACACAGCAGCTCAGTGGGGATGATTCTGGGGCCTCGAGGAAGTCTTTGCAAGAGGACCCCTGCCCCCGAAGATCAAGGCCGTCCTCCAGCCAGGATCTCCGTGTGGCTCTGACCCTCCGGCCAGGTGTGGCACCACCGTCAAGGCTGAAACTGGAGGCCTTGTGCTGGCAGCCGCCCGGAGGGCGGGCTCACAGGAGAGTGATGCTCAGGGCGTGCCCGCTCCAGTGAAGCAGAGCCTTCATCCGCAGAGACAAACATGCGTGTGACGTGGGCGCGCGCCTTGCAGGCTGTGGTGTTGTGGCACCGTGCTCCGGGAGGCCCGCTCATCTGCCACCAGCGCAACCAAGTGCACGGCTGCCCGCAGGTGGCCCGGGAGCCTCAGGAGATCGAGAGCTGGACATCCGACGAGCTGCTCTCTGGTCTGGCTCTCTCCCCACTGGCAGGGGCTCTTCTTCCCCCAGCTCAGGCCGCCGTCCTGGGAGACCGTGTGCAGAGACTTCACATGGAATGGGCAGGGGTCTCAGACTGTTGCCTGATGTAGCTCTGGAAGCTCTTGTCTCCAATGGGGTGCTCCCTGCAGAGTGCGGGACAGGAGCGTGAGCACGAGCTGCCCTGTGCCTGGCACACTTTGCAACTCTCACTGCCTGCTCCTACCTTGGCTTGTGAAGCACAACCCTCATAACATGCACGAAAAAGGCAGACCAGGAAGGGAAGAAGGCAGCCCGAAACCCCCCAGGGAAGTGCCCGCTGTGAGCACCATCCCAGCAAGCGGGGCTCGTCGTGCAGGTGTGTGCGGACCGCAAGCTCGGGAGCGGGCACTGTGGTGCTGCGCCCCGCTGGCTGCGGAAGCTGGCACAGCAGTGAGTCACGGCTGTTTCCAACAAGGCGGCTCTGCCACGTTTAGGGAAAGGCAGCATCTTCGCACAGCTTGCGTGGGCTCTGACAGAGGGTGTTAGAGGGTCTGGAAGGTGATGTGAGTGTCTGTGGAGCTGGGAGCAGACACGGTTGGCATCCCTGGAGACGCTGGGTACCCTTGCAGCCTGGCCAGAGTTGGGGTCTCTTCCCGAGGCTCCCTTCCCTTCCCAAACCAAACCCACGTGCTCCCTCGAAGGAAGGGGGAGCAGGGAGGCGGGGTGGGCCCATGCCAGGCGTGTGCTGGGTGAGCTCTGCTCAGGTCTGTGAGCTCCAGCTGCTCATGGACTCTCACCACCCCACACTCAGAGCAGGAGGACAGGGACCCTTGGCTGAGACGCCTGCAGCCAGTGGCGCGGAGCGCAGGTGGCTGGGTCTGTCTGCGTCTCTGCCATCCGTCCCTCCCAGGACATGGGGTGAGGTCCATGGTCAGCCTGGAGAGAGGCTGGGATGCCTCCTGGAGGCAGGGAGCCTGGGGGTCTGAGGGTCTGGGGGTAGGGGTAGAAGGCGCTGCTCCAGGACACAGTCCAGAGGGACATGCTCTGAAGGAGGCAGGAAGGTGGTCCGAGGCAGCCCCCCGGCTTCCCGTGCCGCTGAGGCCCCACACTCACTGGCTTCCGTACTTGGTCCTTCTGAACTTGTCCCTTCTGTACTGGGCATGCTCCTGCTCCAGGGCCCCGACACCGGCGACCACCTGCTTCAGCGTCTTGTAGGTCTCCTGGGGGTCGTCTATAATGAATGTGGAGTACTCCTCCTGTTCGGGCCCGTCATACACGGATCTGCTTCCGCAGGCCTCTGCAGCGCCAGGGAGGGCTGAGGTCAGCGTGGGGGCCCAGATAGGCCGCCCTGGAGCACGCCAGGAAGGACCAACCGCCCGTGCAAATGCGTGCAAAACAGAAGCCGCTAAGAGTCAGGCCGCCCTGAGCCGCAGAGACACCTGTGAGGCTGGAAGCCGCCGGGCACTGCAGCCTGGCGGTCCGACGCTGAGCACCAGGCCCCAGACCCTCCTAGAGCCTGGGTCAGGCAGGGTCAGTCAGCCTGGGGAGCTGTGCTCAGGGAAACTGCACCTGAGAAGGGGCGCGGGGACCATCCACTTTCATGGGGTGCCCTGCAAGGGGGGCACACAGGGCACAGGGTGGTCAGGAAAGTCTCCTGCTGGCCAGCTGTACTCGCAGCTTTCCAGCACACACGGCCTCACCCGCTCAGCAGGCAGCTGCTCCGGAGACCACCTCGTTCTTGCTGGAGACCACACTATGGCCTCCAGGACCCCATCTGACCCCAGACCCCGGAGGCAAGCCCTGTGCTCCTGGTGCCTGGCCCAGGTGGCCCAGCATCAGGTCCCTCACCCTGGTCTGTGATGCAGAGCATCACCACCACCACCATCACCACTGACATCACCATCATACACCTCCTCGTCAGCACCACCTCATCACCTCCATCATCTCCACCACCGTCGTCAGCACAGTCACAGAAAGCTTCGCTGCCCTTACTAACTCAGAAAGAATCTCCTAATTCTTACTGAAAAAATCACGAGTCTGCAAAGAGAAACTGAGGAGATTTGAAATTTCAAAGGGAAAGGGAGCGTGGTGTGAGGAGGACGAGGTCTCCACACGTGAGGGATAAAGCAGCAGAGGCCCGGGGGCACCAGTCAGGGGAGCACGCCAGCTACGTGCCTGCGCCTGCTGGGCCATCTCTTCCCCAGAGCCCTGCTGTGCCAGCTGCTCGGCCGTGAGCAAGCCACTGAAGCGCCGAGCCTCAGTGAGCCCTGCCGGGGGATGGGGCTACTGAGAGCAGGATGGGAACCACGGAAGGACCACACTGGGGAGGTGGACGGGGGCAGGCACAGGACACAGGCAGAGAGGCCCAGGCCGCCTTAGGGTGGGGGCTGCATGAACTGCCCCACAGGGCGACTTTGTGCAGCTCTCGGAGCAGCCTAGGCGGTGGGGCCGGTTCCTGGAGGTGGAAGTTGGCGCTGCATGGTGGGTGATGTGCCAGCTGGTCTCACAGGGGACACCAACGTGGCTCTGAATTAAGGTCTGTACATCGGGGCTCCCCTGGCGGCTCAGTGATAAAGAACCTGCCTGCAGTGCAGAAGACCCAGGTTCGACCCTGGGTCAGGAAGATTCCCTGGAGGAGGGCCTGGCAGCCTAGTCCAGTATTCTCACCTAGAGAATCCCAACTGACAGAGGGTCCTGCGGGCTGCAGTCCCTAAGGCTGCCCAGAGCTGGACCCGACGAGCGCTCAAGCAGCAGCGGCAGCACTGCGCTGCCCCAGGGCGACGGGGGCACGGCCAGGGCGATGGGGGCGCAGCCAGGGCGACGGGAGGGCACCCAGGGGGACGAGGGCCGCGGCCAGGACGACGGGAGGGCGCGGGGAGAGGCTGCGAGGAGGCCCCAAGACTAGGCTGAGAAGCAGGTCTTAATTCTGAGCCCAATGTCAGACACAAGACTCGTGACTGGACCGAAAACAGATCCCAAGCATCTGGAGGCCGGGGAGCTCACCTGCTCCTCTTTAACAGGCTCCCAAAACTGAGCCTGGGAGCTCTGGATTATGTACTGAGGCCCGCTGGTGGCAGGCATGGTTTTATGAAACCGCTCCAGGAATGAGGAGAAGCACAGGGCAGACGCGGGACAGGCCAGCAGGCAGACCTGCTGACGGGCCAGCCACATCCTGAGGTCCAGAGGGCAGCGAGGTGGACTCTGCCAGGTGACAACGGGGGTCAGAGACTCAGAGTCGGGAGGACACCCAACAGCCAGGTGGTGCAGGACACAAAGACCCACAGACCCAGCCACGGGGCAGTGTCTGCACCCCGAGATGGAAGGCCAGGCCCGCCCTGGTCTCTGGGTGGCCAGCGGCCCTGAGCCTGCGGCAGCGCTGCTTTCTGCCTGGAGTCACCCTGAGCCCTCCCCAGGCCCCGAGGACTGGGTCTGTGCCTGGGACACAGCAGGGGTGGCCGGTCACCGTCACCAGGACCCGGCCGCTCGGCTCTGACCAGCAGCAGGGGCCCCATGCCAGCCCCGCTGCAGGGATCCTGCCAGCCCTGCGCTGGGCCTGCCCACCTGAGGCACCGGGTCCACCATCACTGAGCTCCAGGGGAGCGCCTGGGGTCCGTGCTGTGAGGGGACAGGTGACAATGACGCAGCCACCTCCAAGCCCTGAGAGGCTGCTTCTCCAGGGCAGCGGCCTTGGAATGTCACGAGCCCACAGGCTGAGTGCTCAGGCCAGTCTGGCAAACACAGTCAAGGTCCCAAAGGAATGAGAGCCCCTGAAGGCAGACTATCGGCCTCAAGAAAGCGCCGAAGTTCCAGGCAGAAGCCTGAAGACCGTGGAAAGTGACTCACTGCTTTGGTGCCTTCATGAAGTTGGGGGCAGGGTCCCTGATCCTACTGACATCCTGTGAACCCTGCTTGTCGAGATCAGTGCTGCCCAGGAGGGAGGCAGGGTGCTCAAGACCCCCTTCCACCTGACCGTCCGTCCATCTCCGTCCAGCAAACAGGTACCGAGCGCCTCCTGCGTGCCGGGCACAGGGATGAGGCACACCAGCCTCTCTTCTCAAGGCCCACGTGCATCACAGGTGAAGTGCCCGAGATGACTCTCGCCGAAGAGACGGATGAGCACAGGCCGCAGGGGGAGGGGAGCCCACAGGCTGCGGGGGGAGGGGAGCCCACAGCCCGTGGGGGTGTTAGACTGGGGGTGCGTCAGGGGTAAGGGTGCAGGGGTCTGCAGCGTGGTGCTGGGCACAGAGGGAGCTCAAGGACAGCCAGCTGCGTGCCTATCAAAGCAGGGTAAGGCCCCCTCCAGGCCTCGGGCCACACAGAGGCTTCTGGGCTGGACCAGGGGACGAGGAGGAAGAGTCTGACGGCTTGTTTCCAGGCTCCTTCGGGGCGTCAGGGCCTACTGCAGACTGTCTGACCCCAGCTCTGAGTGCGCCGGCCCCAGGGCACGGCTAGGGGATCCGCTTGCACCTGCCTCTCCTGATGCAGCCCGACCAGGCCCCTAGGCCTCCCGACTTGTCCCTCCCGACTGCTTACTGCAGCAGGGCAAGAAGAGCAGCGAGCACCCAGAAAGACGAGGCTGCATTGAGGCATCTGGAGCTGCTGGGCAGGCACAGAGGCTCACACACGGGTCCACACTCATGCACACACTCTCACACGGGTCCACACTCATGCACACATGCTCACACAGGTCCACACTCATGCACACATGCTCACACAGGTCCACACTCATGCACACACTCACACGGGTCCACACTCATGCACACATTCTCACACACAGGTCCACACTCATGCACACACACACGGGTCCACACTCATGTACACATGCTCACACACAGGTCCACACTCATGCACACAACATACAAGGTCCACACACATGCACACACTCACACACAGGTCCACACTCATGCACACAACATACAAGGTCCACACACAGGTCCACACTCATGCACACACACTCACAAGGGTCCACACTCATGTACACATGCTCACACACAGGTCCACACGCATGCACACACACTCACACAGGTCCACACTCATGCACACATGCTCGCCAATGGGTCCACACTCATGCACACACTCACAAGGGTCCATACTCATGTACACATGCTCATACATGGGTCCACACTCATGCGCACACACTCACATGGGTTCACATTCATGTACACATGCTCACACATGGGTCCACACTCATGCGCACACACTCACATGGGTCCACACACATGTATACATGCTCACACACAGGCCCACACTCATGCACATATACACTCACACAGGTCCACACTCACACACTCATGCACGGGTCCACACTCATGCACACACACATTGACACGGGTCCACACACACGCTCACGGCTCCCTGGGAAACACAGAAGAATGAAGCCTCTGGGGGTGTGGGAGTTACTAAGACAGGCTCTTCTCAAGAATTTGGCAGTACAGAGGCCACAGGCTAAATGCCATCTTAAAACTGCCCACAGAAAACTGTTACCTAAGTAACCCCTAGAACACCACCCAGCTTGCAGAAGCCTCCTCCACTCCAGTGTTGTGACGCCGGCTTCCCCCAGCCCCGCCTCACCTTGCATCTTCTCGAGTTTGCTCATGTATGAGCTGAAGAGAGAGTAGATGCGCTCGGTCTCTCGGTCCCCGTCAATGTCCAGCTGGATGTTTGCTGGGAGGCCGCTGCCAAGAGCCAGTGGAGAGGAGAGATGTGTATAAGAGACAGGCCCAGGAGGGAGGCAGGGTGCTCAAGACCCCCTTCCACCTGACCGTCCGTCCATCTCCGTCCAGCAAACAGGTACCGAGCGCCTCCTGCGTGCCGGGCACAGGGATGAGGCACACCAGCCTCTCTTCTCAAGGCCCACGTGCATCACAGGTGAAGTGCCCGAGATGACTCTCGCCGAAGAGACGGATGAGCACAGGCCGCAGGGGGAGGGGAGCCCACAGGCTGCGGGGGGAGGGGAGCCCACAGCCCGTGGGGGTGTTAGACTGGGGGTGCGTCAGGGGTAAGGGTGCAGGGGTCTGCAGCGTGGTGCTGGGCACAGAGGGAGCTCAAGGACAGCCAGCTGCGTGCCTATCAAAGCAGGGTAAGGCCCCCTCCAGGCCTCGGGCCACACAGAGGCTTCTGGGCTGGACCAGGGGACGAGGAGGAAGAGTCTGACGGCTTGTTTCCAGGCTCCTTCGGGGCGTCAGGGCCTACTGCAGACTGTCTGACCCCAGCTCTGAGTGCGCCGGCCCCAGGGCACGGCTAGGGGATCCGCTTGCACCTGCCTCTCCTGATGCAGCCCGACCAGGCCCCTAGGCCTCCCGACTTGTCCCTCCCGACTGCTTACTGCAGCAGGGCAAGAAGAGCAGCGAGCACCCAGAAAGACGAGGCTGCATTGAGGCATCTGGAGCTGCTGGGCAGGCACAGAGGCTCACACACGGGTCCACACTCATGCACACACTCTCACACGGGTCCACACTCATGCACACATGCTCACACAGGTCCACACTCATGCACACATGCTCACACAGGTCCACACTCATGCACACACTCACACGGGTCCACACTCATGCACACATTCTCACACACAGGTCCACACTCATGCACACACACACGGGTCCACACTCATGTACACATGCTCACACACAGGTCCACACTCATGCACACAACATACAAGGTCCACACACATGCACACACTCACACACAGGTCCACACTCATGCACACAACATACAAGGTCCACACACAGGTCCACACTCATGCACACACACTCACAAGGGTCCACACTCATGTACACATGCTCACACACAGGTCCACACGCATGCACACACACTCACACACAGGTCCACACGCATGCACACACACTCACACAGGTCCACACTCATGCACACATGCTCGCCAATGGGTCCACACTCATGCACACACTCACAAGGGTCCATACTCATGTACACATGCTCATACATGGGTCCACACTCATGCGCACACACTCACATGGGTTCACATTCATGTACACATGCTCACACATGGGTCCACACTCATGCGCACACACTCACATGGGTCCACACACATGTATACATGCTCACACACAGGCCCACACTCATGCACATATACACTCACACAGGTCCACACTCACACACTCATGCACGGGTCCACACTCATGCACACACACATTGACACGGGTCCACACACACGCTCACGGCTCCCTGGGAAACACAGAAGAATGAAGCCTCTGGGGGTGTGGGAGTTACTAAGACAGGCTCTTCTCAAGAATTTGGCAGTACAGAGGCCACAGGCTAAATGCCATCTTAAAACTGCCCACAGAAAACTGTTACCTAAGTAACCCCTAGAACACCACCCAGCTTGCAGAAGCCTCCTCCACTCCAGTGTTGTGACGCCGGCTTCCCCCAGCCCCGCCTCACCTTGCATCTTCTCGAGTTTGCTCATGTATGAGCTGAAGAGAGAGTAGATGCGCTCGGTCTCTCGGTCCCCGTCAATGTCCAGCTGGATGTTTGCTGGGAGGCCGCTGCCAAGAGCCAGTGGAGAGGAGGAGGGTCAGCTGTGATGCTGGTCATCTAGCGGTACCTAAAGATGGAGGACCCGGCCCCTCACTGATCCCTGCGGGGCCGGGGCACCAGGTGGCCATGACCTACCCAGTGCAGGGGGAGCAGCCTGCGGCCGTGTCTGAGGAGGCCCTGCAGCACAGCCAGTGGCCGTTCAGGTAGGCGGACGGGTGGTAGACGGCCAGGCGCTTCTGGTTGCACTGGCTGACCTTGGTGAGGATGTCGATCCAGGCCTTGGCCTCCACGCAGTTGTTGGCCTGGATGTACAGCGCCCGCTCGGGCTGGATGACCTGGAACATCTGAGAGCAAGGAGGGCTCAGGGGAGTGCACGGCCGAGCCCCCGCCTGGACCGCGAGGGCCGTGGCCGGCCGTGCCAACCTGCCCAGGCCACGTGGGAGCAAGGTGAGGCAGCGAGGCCTGGCTGGCTCAGCCCTGCTCAGCTGGGCCAGGCGCTGCCTTTCCTGGGCCCCAGGTGCACTGCCGGCCTGCCCCTGGGACGGCCGAAGTGGATGTGGCCGTTACACCGGAGTGCCAGCTTCCCTGGGCCTCCTCCTTCCTTGAGTGAGACGGGCTTTGTGCAAGACATGCCCCAGCAGGCCTGTCCATCCTCCCATCTGCGTCCCCAGACGGGCTTCGGGACCGGCGCACATGCTGCTGTCCATCTGAGAGGTGCCCCTCCCAGCCTGCCACTCTGGGGGCCCCTCCTCCGCCCTCCAGGCAGATGTTATGTCCCCCCGAGGCTTCTCAGAGCTTCTGCTGCAACAATCCTAAGCCCAAGGCGTTGTCCAAAGTTCTGGGGACTCAGTGGCCCAAACAGAGTTTCTGCTCTCGTGAGCTCTAGCCAGCCAGAAAGATAAGAGCGAACTCAGAGCACCTGGGCTGCGTGGAGGAGGAAGCCTAGTTAAGAGTCAGGAGAGACCCTCTGGGTAAACGGCCCTCCAGCTGCGGTCGGACGGGCCGCCTGGAGTTAGCTGAGCTGAGTGGGGACAGTGAGCAACAGGGACAAAGGGCCCTGGGAGTGGGGACCTCCCAGCAGACACAGCCATGCCGCCCACAGAAGGGCAGGGAGGTCGGCAGGCTTGACCCTGGGAGGGCTGTCAGACTGGACCTGTCAGAGAGCACAGGGGGCCAAGAGTTAGAATATCAAGGTCCAAGGCGGCCTTTGCCAGGTGGGGAGGTGTGCCCAGTGAGGAAAGACAGAACAGGATTTGAAGGATTCCCGGAGGAGCTGGATTCAGGTTCCTGAGTGATAGCTAAGGCTCCTCTGGCACAAGCACCGTTGCACAGGCCGCAGACTGCACAATCTGTTTACAGCTCCATCCCCGACAGAGGCAACACCCTGGAGGAGGGCACTCTGCTCCGATCATCCTCAGAGACTGGGCCCTCCGATAGGGCCTGCACACCACAAGCCTTTGAAAACGTCTCTCAGATGGAGGAGGGCGCTGGCCTATACTTAGCCCATGGGAACCACCTCTGTGGAGGCAGCAGGAGAAAGGGCTCTGAAGTTAGGAATTTCCTCTGATACTTCTCATGACAGTTCTATTAATTATTATCATTAAGGAGTCACTGTACACCTGATGGAATGAGTGGCTCCGGCTGCTTCAGGGTGCGGCTCCACACCACATCCCTCCCTGGACACTGGGAGCGGGCTGTACCCAGCCCCATCCTGGGGGGACCTGTCAGCAGCCTGGGAGGGGCCGTGATGCTGTGCAGACACGCACACGGCAGGACCAGGGCGCTGACCTCCCTCAGGCCCACAAACACCCTCGCACCTGCCACAAGGCTGCCTCCCAGCCCAGGAAATCACCTCAGATCACCCTTGGGGGTGGGGGCAGGAAGCCAAGGTGGGGAGCCAGCGCAGGACGAGGGCAGCTGCCTCTGACCACCCGTCTAGCCAGCAACCAAGCCTCTGCAGCCAAGGGGTCAGCCTCAGACCAGACAGAGGCCAGGCAGACCCACCCTGTGCAGCTGGATGCAGCTATGCAAACCAGACCTCCTGCAGGGGCCCAACGTGCGGGGCCAGACAGATGCGGGGTGGGCGGACCAGACCTGGCTGGGGTCTGCCAGCTGGGAGAGGGACTGGCGGACACCGGACTCTTGGTCTGGAGGGGCTTGCAGCAGCAGCATGGAGCAGTGGCGTGAAGATGGGGAGGCGGATCTGGGGCTCCACAGGCGGCCTGGGCCAGCGCCGCTCCCACGTGAGGGGGTGAGCTCCTGGCCAGATCCAGGCCTCCTTTCTCAGGATGGTCATGGGGGAGTGGTCTCGAGACACCAGGGCGCTCAGTGACCTCTGAGGGTGCAGACGCCTAGAGCCTAGAGGGCACCCCACTGAGCCCACAGAGGCCCCAGCAGTGCCCGGAAGGGCACGGGAGGCAACTTGTCTGAACACTGAAACGAAACCCCTCACACGGGAGTGTCCTTTGTGCAAAGGGCTCAAGATGACCTTCCTCGGTCAGGACTCCTCAGGGTCCTGCTCAACCAGACCGTCCCCCGAACCATAAACCATGATGACTCAACAAATGAGGGGGAACCAACTGCGCGGAGCCCCTTGCTGAGCTCCGCCCGCCGTTTGCTTGGCCTGTGGCCACCTGAGGATGCCCATCGTCTGCAGAGGAGGGCGCAGGTGCTGACCGCCCGGCCAGGTGATCCCTGCCCGCTCCATCCGCCTGATGAAGGGGCATCCTGGCCACCACCTTCCTCAGGGAGACCCCAGGGGGCTGCCTCTCCACTCACCCAGCGCTCGGGACATGGAGACAAGCCTCAGAGAAGAGAGGCTCAGGCTGGGGCCGCCCTGAGCAGACGCCTGCACTCTCGAGGGGGCTTTGCCACTGGCGGCTGGACAGCAGGGCCCACGCTGTCCGCCACCCTCCCGGTCACAGTCAGGGCCTCTTAGGAAGGTCAGCGAATCGTGTGTAGGATTTCAAGTTTTATCTATTAGTATTTATACCTCATCTGCCTTCAAAAAGACTGCACATGACTTACACAAAATGCGTCTAATGAAACTGAAAAAATAGAAAAAGTATTTTAAAAATTAGGAGCAGAATTAGAGAAGAGAAATGGGGGCAGACTTAGGATAACAGGACCTGAGTGCACAGATTTTCTGAGGAAAACAGACGACCCAGAAAAGCCCTCGGATCGGGCTCTGGGAAGACAGCTGAGGGAGGTGGGGCTCAGGGCCAGGACCCCACGGCTCTCACGAGGCTGCAGGGACCTGCCTCCTGGAGACAAGCCTCTCAGAGAGCGGGTCGTCCTGGCATCCAGTGTGGACCCTGTGCCCCCTCAGCGCCTCGCAGGGGGACAGGAGGGACGTGGTGCCCGTGTGGCCAGGGTGGGCACGTGCTTCCTCCTCCCCAGCATGTGGGGGTACTTACCAGGCAGAACTCGGGCACTATCCCCCACCCCCATGGCCCCCACGGCATCGGGGGGCAAAGGCAAAGCAGGGGTCCCCGAGCTGTCTGCCAGCATCCCGATGGTCAGCAGAGGTGGACCTCTGGGAGGCCCATCAGGGTGGGGGGCCCCACAGCTTCCACCCAAAGCTGACTTTGAGGGAAACCCCTCAGGTCCTGGCCGACCTGACAGGCAGGGTGGGCTCTCTGCTTCACAGGTCCAGGAGCAGACCAGGACCCAGGGCAGGGGGTCGGGGCCGGGGGTGGGACTCACGTTCTTCATCTTGAAGGACTCCTCCTCCAGTGGCTCCACGGCCAGGATGTTCTCAATGGGGATACTGTAGAGAGGCGGGTCCCCTGCGGCAGAGCACGCCGTGAGTGCCAGGAGGGGCCGGCCTCCCTGCAGGTCTCCCCACAGGCTCCCACGGGCCTTGAGGCCCCTGGGGATGCCCACCATCCAGACCAGGCCACTCACACGGGACAAGAGTGTCCACCCCGAGAACCTGACCCCCTCAGCCACGGAGGGCCAACCGCTTCCCACGCCACCCAGGCCACCCTCTTGGAGCCCCTGCCTCCCGTGTAAGGAAGTGCTCACCCCAAAAGCAACCTGGACCCCACAGGGCCCAAGATGAGGCTTTGGTCCCTTGGAATAAAATATGTGAAAACAAGTAGAAAGTGACCTTTTCTTCTTACCTTTGCTTTTCTGGTAGGTAAATTCATGGTTTGTCAGGCGGAACCATCTTTTCTTAAAATTCTTCATTCCAAATCGTTTTCTCCCTTGTGCCCTCTTAATCATGAACCTGTCATGAACAGGACAGTCTGGTGGGTGAGCGGCCGAGGGCTGGGACCAGGGCCCTTGCCTGCCCGCCCCCGCAGGCCAAAGTCACACAATCAGAACAGCTCACCACTCCCACTCCTGTGCCACTCGATATGGACTACGGGGTTTCAGTACCTTATTTCCAAGGGACAGGATTTAAGAATCAAAAGATGAAGGCCTCTACTTTTGAGAAGTTTAGCCCCTGTGCTGGCGTCAACTGCCAACATCAGGCTGTGAGCTGCTGACAACCCTGGTCTACCAGAGCTCCAACAAGGAGCCCCCACCTCCTGCCCTGAATCGTGGGCTGAAGGTGCCCCCAGAGCCAGAGCGGCAGTGGGTCCTGGCCCCGCGAGCGAGTTCTGGAGGCAAGGACAGCGGAAAGCCAGCTGCTCTGGGCTGCGTCCTGTTCTCCGAGCCCCAGTGGGGGACGCTTCTGCCTGGGGGCTGATGGAGGGCAGGGCCCTCAGACTCTGGTGAGGGAGCCACCAGGCAGAAGCCTCTGACTACTAGGGGGCCGCTCAGCCTCCCCCCGCCCTCTGCCCACAGACGGGCATCTCCTGCCTCCCAGCCTTAGCAGAGAACAGGCACAGGGGAGCAGCCCTGAGGCGTCTCAGAGCCACAGACCAAGGAGGCCCCAGGCAGCTCTGGACGCCCCGGCCCCGCGGGCAGGCCCCTGGCCCCGAGCCTCTCTCCCACCACCTCACCCTTCCTTAAGCAGGATGGGCTGCTGCACGCTCTTGGGGTCTCTCCTCCCGGAGGATGAGATCAAATCCAGGAACTGAAGTGGGACAGAAAGCAGACAGTTAAGGGGAGACTGAGAGCTGCCCGGCCGCCCTGCGTCTCCTCCTGCAGCCAGAGAAGAGGTGGGTCTGAGTGCGGGTGCAGGCGAGCCCCTCAGGGAGCCATGGAGGCCGGCCCCCCAAGCCCGCCCCTCCCGGGAAGGTGTCTGCACCCAGAGCTGCTGCTGCTCCGGAGAGCTGCCAGGCCGCAGGTGACTCGGGAAGGTTCCCCCCACCTCTCCCGGAGCTCGAAGCCGCCCCGGCTCCCTCCCACCCTGCTCAGTTCAGCCTCCCACGAGTCACCCACCTCAGCCTCTGTGACTCTGGGTAATTGATGCTGAGACTTACGTTTTTCACCGCATCAGCGTACTTCTGCTCGTTGAAGAATTCGTAGAACGCAGCCATGTAGGACTCCTTAAAACTGGCCTAAGAAAGAAAAGGTCACTTAAACGAAGCCTGAGGTCGCTTGGCCCAAACCTGAAAGACCTGGAGCATGGCCACGACAAGCCTCAGCTCGGGGCTGACTACAAGAGGCCGGCCTCTCTTTCCAGCAGCATGAAGCACAGGCATCCCCCTGCTGCAGAGGCCTGCCGCACACCACAGGAGGGGCTCCACTCAAGCTGGGCTTAAAATGCCAACTACATGGGGTCCTGGTCCTGGGTGAGACCTGTCACGCACAACTCAACACCCTTTGCGGGCACGTGGCTCCCAGATGCATTGCTGGGATGGGGAGGTCCTCAGTTTCAGGAGTCAGGTCAACGGCAGGAGGAACCTGGGGGCCTCTGTCCACACGAGTCACTCTATTATAAGGGGGTCTGTGCGGGCCTCAGCCCGGCAGGGGCCCGCTCACTGCTTCGGCTGACAGATGCTGGGCTGACGGACAGACGGAAGGACGGAGGGCAGGGCTTCAGTCTGCTTCTGGGTGTGCCACTTAGGTTCGAGAAAGCTGACTGGCCTGCAGGGGCTGCTGTCTGCAGGGCCGGGGGCTGGGGGCACGCAGGGCAGTGAACTCAGGAGAAGGGCAGGAGCTGCTGTCTGCAGGGCTGGGGGCTGGGGGCACGCGGGGCCGTGAACTCAGGAGAAGGGCAGGGGCTGCTGTCTTCAGGGCTGGGGGCACGCAGGGCCGTGAACTCAGGAGAAGGGCAGGGGCGGGGGCCCTGTGAGTCGCGGCTCAACCCTCTCCCAGCAGAGCCCAACGGGCCCACCTCTGAGGAGCGGCACGTGCCACCGGCCCCCACATCGCTGC
Organism: Raphicerus campestris; assembly: GCA_006410735.1. Classification (NCBI taxonomy): domain Eukaryota; kingdom Metazoa; phylum Chordata; class Mammalia; order Artiodactyla; family Bovidae; genus Raphicerus; species Raphicerus campestris. The sequence continues at coordinate 644,057 of SJYW01056728.1, forward strand.
CCTCACGGAGACTTCCCGGCACCGCACACCAGTCTCGAGGGAGCCCCATGAAAGGGAGATAAGTGAGCTTGGGCCTGGGGAAGGAGCGGCTGCCTCTAGCTGTGTGTGGACAAGGCTCTGGTCACTGGGCGGCGCCAAGTGACCAGGACACTCCTTAGAACGCTCAGACTGAGAACGCCCAGCTGTGCAGTGGGGCTGGGCAGTGTCTGTGCCAAGGACACATGTCTGCGGATCCACAGACAGCAGTGGAAGTGCCAGCCACTCACAGGGGCAGTCACCACACACAGCTGACATCACAGCCCACGGGGACGCCACCACCTGCAGGACAGTCACCACACACAGGTGAACTCACAGTCCAACGGGACGGTCACTGGGTATGGGTGACATGACTTCACTGCCCACAGGGACGTCACACCTTCAGGGGATGCCACTGCCACCTGCTGTTACCCTGTTCCTCCCAAGGGCGCCCTTTTAGCCTTATATTGGGAGGCCAGGCTGTGACTCTCCTCATCCTGTTACTCCATGCCCTCTTTCGTGCTGAAAAGAGAATCAGTCAGCGACTCACAGACTTGGACTTGGACAGACTGCCTAGAGTCTGAATGGTCTTGGAAACGAGTGTCAGCGTCCTCGCTGTCTGTGGGTCCTGCAAGAGACGAGAAGGTGACGATCTCTCAGACAAGTTGTGACTGAGCGCAGAGCTGCCACCAAAGAAAGGAAGGACACCCTTAAAAGCTGTCCCGTCGCGAGTGCCATCGTGGGGAGCAGCTAAACCCAGAAGCTGTCCCGTTGCGAGTGCCGTCCGTGGGGAGCAGCTAAAGCCGGAAGTGCTGGATTCACAGGTCCCTGAGGACCCTCTGCCTGTCCGGTCTGGGAACTGCTGAAGAGGTGGGACCTCGGGCCACCCACACCCACTGCTGCCAGCCAAGGGGATCTCTGGCCACGTCTCCCAGGATCCTGCCCAGGGGCCCCTCGCCCCCAACACTGCTCACAGGCTGGACTCAAACCCAGGAATGGGCCATCACCCTGGGCTTTCCACCAAGCATGGGGGCCGCCTGGCACTTTGTCCATGAGGGCGTGGGCCTTGCTCATGGTCATGGAGGGAGTTCAAAAGTCCATGCTGACCACCCAAGGTCAGGAACACTCTGTCTTCCCATGTTGGGGTGGGGTGGCATCAGCCCTCAGCTGAAGCCCTGGTCACACCATCCGTCGGTTTTAATGATGTGACTTAGATCAGAATGTCTCAGCGCCTCCCCGAGATAAAGACTTGAGGGCCCGTCATCACATGGAGCTGTCTGCACCTTCCCCTACTCGGCTAGCAGCACCTTCCCTAATCTCTGCTGGGCCAGGGGGCAGGACGCGTCAGGGCGGCTGGGCGGGGCAGGAGGGAGGACCAGTCGGGAGGGCTGGCCGGGTGTGGCTGACTAGTTCTCGTGCGCTATGTTTGAGGCTCACTCACTGTGTGGTGGGGCGTGAGCTGGAAGAGGTTGGGGGACAGGATGGCTGGAGCGAAGAACCGCAGGAAAATGAAGCTGCTCACAGCTGTGTACCGCACGTCCAGGTCATCTGTGATGGAGACAGACAGGCAGACAGACTCATCTGGCTCCTGGAGCCACAGGGAGAAACCGAGCCCGGGAAGAAAACGGGAGCCCCTGGGACAAAGCTCGGCTGTGAGCTGTGATTCCCCAGGCAGGGCTAGGGCCTGGTTCCCCCAGGGACGGGTGTAGACAGTGGAGTGTAGACGGGGGAGGGGCAGACCGGGAGCCTTCCACGTTGGTGGCTGACCCCTCCCAGCAGCAACGGCTAGAGCCCTAACCCTGATGGGACCTGCGAGTCCTCTGTGGCCTGGAGGCCTCTCCACAAGGGGCCCACGGGCACTCACCCTGGAAGCGCTTGGCGGCCGCCTCCCGCAGGGAGAAGAAGATGTCACACATGACGGTGGGGCAGCTCACCCCCGACTTGGTGATGACGCTGAACACGCGGTCCACAAACTGCCGTAGGTTCTCCTGCAGAGGCAGAGGGCAGTGCCGGCTGCACCCAGCCATCCCGGGGCTGCGGAGCTGGCTGCTCACCCAGGGCCCTCGGGCAAGACTTCCCACCACAGGTCAGAACCAGCATGCTGTGGAGTCCAGACCCCGCCTCCAACCAGGGAGGGCAGAGGGGCGCTTTGTGGCCCCACCCTTGCCAACCAAAGGCCCATAGATGGCACCACAGGATGGGGCCTCGGAAGGCCAGCACCCCTCTGGGCTCTTCAGAGGCACAGACAGTGTGATCCGCCTGAGCTGAGAGTGGCGGCTGATACCCGAGTGGCCTCCACAGCGCTACAGTTCAGGTGCCCGGGGTCCCACAGCCCCGCCCATCCCGAGCGCACAGCAGGGTGCGTGGGTCTCACCATGTTGCTCTCCAGGCTCTCACCGTCCTTCAGCCTCACAGGGTCGATCTCACAGGACTTATGACTTTGGCAAATCTACAAAGAGCGTTCAGGACAAGCCACATGTGAGCTGCACCGGGGCCCCAGTGGGCAGAGGCCCTGTGGGGCTTCCATGGGCTCACTCACGGGACACCTCTGGGCTCGGCTCACAGAGCAAACCAGAATCCAGCCTCAGTCCTCTCAACTGCAAAGGACCTGTTCCTTGTGAAACTGTTCTGAGGAAACGCCCCTCCCAGAAAGGGGACCCGGAGGAACAGCCTCCAGGACCGGGGAGGGAGGTGTCCTCCCTGGGTCCTCCTGTCTGAGCGGAACAAAGGACTTTCTGAAGTAGTTTTCTAATTTGAAAAATGAGGGAGACTCTCACGAGTCTCCCGTGAGAGATGAGGGATGCTCGAGGCCCCCTCGGGAGGCTGGCATGGGGGCGACAGCTCTGGGTTCTGGGGGTGCCCGGCCTCCCCTCCTGCAGGCCCTCACCTCCTCTATGGCGGGCTTCAGGGTGACGTGCAGGTACTGCATGCCTGCCAGCTTCATCGTCTCATCGATGCACTTGGATGTCAGTGAGTTTCCTCGGAAGATCGTATTGGGGTCCCTAGAAAACAGCATGGACAGGGAGGCGTCCAGGGAGTCGGGGGCTGCCCTGGCCAACCAACGCCTTGCAGCAGCCAGGGGTCTAGGCCTGCCTGCTGCATAACCAGCCCCCACCACGACGGCCACCACGGGGCCCACGGGGCCCTGCGCTGCAAGAGCCGCATCTGGTCTTCAGGGACTCCGGACAGCCCCGGGCAAAGGGCGGCCTCGCCACATCTCCACAGACGCGGATGGGCCTTTCTGAGCTGCTGGTCCCAGCAGAGCCCACCTCCCAGAACAGTGGCAGGCCCTGGGGAGCAGGGACCCGGCCCCCCATGCGGGCTTCTTGCTGACCCCGCATCCCCAACGTTGGAACCGAGCTGCCCCCAGGCATCCAGCTCCCTGCTCGCCCACCACCCACCTCGTCTCCAGGAGGAAAGGCACAGTTGTGAAAGAGCCAGCGTGTTGAAGTCCGCATGGCTCCTTTCAACTGCCGGGGCCCCCGCCCAGCCCCTCGGCAGGCCAGGACCCCGGAGGGTCTCAGGCCCAGCTGGCACTCACTGGGTCCTGCGGACCTCGGCGCTGGCGATGGCGCTGATGAAGGGCACCACCCGGCCGTAATGCAGGAAGAGCCGCACCAGCGGGATGGCCGCCTCCTGCTTCTCCCTGCAGACCTCGCCCAGGATGTGGGCCGCCGACGCGGAGACAGGCTGGGGCAGGGTGCGGGAAGTGAGCCCCCTGCCTGCCCGCCCGCCCCAGGAGCCATGTCCACCACCCACACGCAGCACCAGCCGCTGTGCAGAGGGCCCGCCCGCGACTCTGGGGTCACAGTCAGAGAAACCGCAAGTCCCGGGCCTACTGGGTTCCCGTGGCTCTGGTGTGGAGAGTCGGGGTCCTCGTGGCTCCTGTGTGGGGGTGTGGGGTCCCTGTGGTTCCCGTGTGGGGTGTGGGGTCCCTGTGGTTCCCGTGCGGGGGTGTGGGGTCCCTGTGGTTCCCGTGTGGGGGTGTGGGGTTTCCATGGCTCCCGTGTGGGGTGTGGGGTCCGTGGCGCTCCTGTCGGGGTGTGGGGTCCGCGGCTCTCGTGTGGGGGCGTGGGGCCCGCGGCTCTC
>SJYW01056728.1:651230-677333 GCA_006410735.1 Raphicerus campestris
GGGGAGGCTGCCAGGTGCTGGGTGGAGGTGGGCAGGGCCATGGGGGGCCATGCAGCTACCTCCACATCCGCCGACCTCAGCAGCAGGTCCCGCAGGGGGCTGTAGTAGTCAGAGGAGAAAACATGGTCTTCCGTGTACACCACATTCAAGCGCAGGGAGCCCAGATCACCTGGTTTCAAGCTCTTGCTGCCGTTGTCCCGAGGCTGGAGGAAGTACCTGGCGCGGGACCCACGGACAGGCGGCATTAGCTGCCGCTCCCCAGGGACCCTACCGCAGCGGTCCTCCTGACACAGGCTGGTCAGTGTCTGAGGCGAGGGGACTCGTGGACACTCTGCAGAACACCCCCTGCGCACCCCCACCCTTCAGTGGCTGCCCCGCCCCTGCCCACAGAGTCCCTGCACCTGGAGGGTCCCCCCACCTGGTGCCCCCACAGAGTCTGCAGGGGGGCAGCCCCTATGGTCACTCACTCTGGGCTGATCACAGAGCCACAGGCTCAGAAGGGGGTGTGGGAGTGGGAGGAACAGGCAGGGCCGTGCGCAGTGTAGGAGACTCTGCAGTGAAACCATTTTCCCTGGAGACTGACCCCGGAAAACGGCCATCACTGCGCAGGCCCGGGTGGGAAGACCTCAGGAATGGACACTGGTGGGGAGGGGGGCTCGTTCCATGGGCTGGGTGGCCCTCCTGACGGATACCCTCGCCCTCTCGGCCCACCCGTGGCCTTGCAGCACCCAGCTGCCCTGAGCACCCCTGCCAGGCAGCCTGAGGTATGAAGCGGCTGAGGCACTGACCACCTGCAGGCCTCCCATCCAGCCCCGTCCCACGGCCAGGCTGTTGGTCAAGCAGGGCCGCCTGGGAACAGAAACAGGAATTCCAGTTTCCTGGGATGGACGCTCCCTGGGGCTCAGCACTGTCTGCCCACACATTCGCAAGGAGTGGGCTCTGGGGTGAGGCATGAGGCAAGTGGTCTGCGCCTGCCCCCACCCCAGAGGTGGGCCAGGGTGCTGAAGCCACTGTTGGGGTTCTGGGCCGTGGGGGCCTCACCAGGCTTCGTGGGGGCTGGACTGCCGCAGCACCTTCAGTGGGACCCTCAGCTCCCCCAGGAACTCGTCCCCGAACTTCAGGTTGCTGGCGTTCCACAGGTCCACCCTGGAAGATGGAAGGCATGGGGCCTCTTACCAGGTGGCCAGGCAACGGGCGCCTCGAAGCCTGGAGCTGGGGCAGGACAGGCCTGCAGGCCACTCTGGGCACAGCTGAAGCCTGAGGTCCAAGCGCTCAGGCTCTTGGAGGGAGAGTGGCTCGCCCAGAGCCCGGCCCACGGCCTGTCGCTATGCAGAGGCTGGGCTTGCAGGACAGACCCCAGCCTGTCCTCAACCTCAGGCTTCAAGGGAAATCCTAACGCACAGGAAAGCAGATTGTAACGGTGTCAAATCTGGAGAAGCCCTACGGCTCTCACGAGCATGGTGGTCAGACGCACTGTGGCTACCCCAGACTCAGGCTTCTGATCTCTCCCCAGACACAGGGGGTGGAGCTGCAGCCAGGGAGGCAAGAGGGCTGGCAAGGCCCAGAGGGATGCGGGCCTTGCTGGAGGCACCACCATGGGCCCCTGAAGCAGTGGAACCGTGTGCCAGGCCAGGCCTCACACACAGAGGGGCTTGGAACCTTGGCACTGCACCCGGGAAGACACTGCAAAGTGGCCTCTAGCCACCTCCCAGCATCCTCATGCTAAAATGATCCAGAAAACTGATGTTCCAGTCTATAGATGAGATAGTTACATCTTAGGTAGGTTGGTAAGGAGTCCGGGGCCCTCAAGGAGGAGAAAGGGAAAACCTTTTTTTCTACATTGCTTTGTCTTAGTCACATAAGACATTTTTTCTTAAACTCTGAGTTATGACAACAATCTTTAAGACTAACTTTTTACACAATACAGAACAATTCATCTTGCTCAAAGGTATGTTTTTCCTTAAGCTCTGTACTAATGATTATATAACAACAATATTTTGCTCAAGGACACGTTTCTTCCTCTTAACAGGAAACTTCTGATTAACTTTGCTGTCTTAAGAGTATGTTGTGGGAGTGGGTCTGGCAAAAGTGCTTAAAGCCTAGATCAGACTAGCGAGGGGGGCACTCCCCACCCCCTTCTGATGTCTGTGTCAGAAGCTTTCTCTCTCCTTTTTCACTGTAATAAAACTTCTGCCAGACAAAAGCTCTGAGTGATCAAGCCTGGCCCCTGGTCCTGAAGCTAAATCTTTGGAGGTCGTGATCCAACACCGTTCACCATAAGCTTCATGGATGTCGCCCAGTATCCACAAACACAGCACAAGGGTCCGGCAGCAGACAGAAGCCTGAGCACACTGCCTGGGAATCTTGACCCCAAACGCCCTCACGCACCGGATCTCCAGCTTGTCCACATCCTCGTCCTCGAAGTCGAAGTGGGACTTGCGGCTGTAGCTGCAGGGCCTGGTCACCTGTGGGCACGGAGAGCGAGCCTCAGGCCTCTGCTGCCCTCGGCCGCTGGCTCATTCTTGCACAGCCTTGCAGATGCAGCCCGTGAGGGAGGGCTGGCCACTTTTTCCTCCTGGCTGCAACAAGCACATCCCAGGACGGCACAGGTTCTTCACCCAGGCTCTCAGGCTGTACCTCCAGGCCTCCGCAGCCGCCCGATGAGGCCACCACTGCCCATCCTTTCGAGGGCCCAGGCAGAAGAGGCCAGTGACCCCCGCACACCCTGACCCCTCCCTCCAAGTTCATTCGCAAGGTCCCCTGACACCTTTCCACCCTAGCATTTCGTGTCCTACCGCTCCAGCGCTCCATGCACACCCCTTCCAGCCCCACTCCAGAAGCCCTGCCCACTGCCCCTTGGAGGGTGGCACACCCACTCTGCTTGGGAGCCCCGATGCCATGGTTGCTGCATAGGGGCACGGCTGGTCCGCCCTCCCCCTGCTGGGCAGTGAACCATGGAGATGGGAGCGAGACCTTCATGCTCACTTATGGTGGCCTTTGTGGGGGGACAATGGCCTCTCGAGCGTTACTGGGGCTGGCACCTCTGAGCAGTGGTTGGCAGTTCTGTGCCAGCCTGGCCCTCACCCACCAGCCAACTGGTGTTTCTGGTTCGAAGGGGCAGTCGGGGGCTCTCGTTTGAATGCACTACTTCCACCCCCGAAACCCTCACTACTTGTGGTGAAACAAGCCTCCCTCTGCTGCTCAGGGGAGACTGGGTGCAGCAAAACCCCTAACCCAGCCAGCCAAAACACCAAAGTCTTGGCAGTTTGGGAAGTATTGATGTGTCAGCATCCAACACAAACCCAGGCCAAACTGGAGGCAGCAAGCAGCCTTTCTGCCCAGGGAAGGGAGGCGCTCCCAGGGGCTCACGCTGCAGGGCGGGAGGCACTCCAGGTGCGGGACAGCACCCAGAACTCTCGCAGCAGTGACTGACGGCCCTTTTGCCAAAGACCCCGGGGTGTGGGTATCAATTGTGTTTGTGCCACTGAAACACCGACCTCAAAGTAAAACACTTCATCAAACTGGGGGTTGTTGGTCTTCTTCTTCACCTTCGTCTTCTTCGCTTCTGACCTGCATTCGAGGGGAAGGATCGGATGGAAAACACTGTGATTCCACCAAGGCTGGGCCACCCGGCCCTCCAGGGCACAGACCACCCAGCCCTCCAGGGCACAGACCACCCGGCCGGCCCTCCAGGGCACAGAACACCCGGCCTCAACCACCAGCGTTGTGTCTCCAGCACTGGATGGTATGCAAATCAGGACCCTTTACTGAGCCAGAAACACCCACGTGAAGAACAGGAAGGCTTTCTTCTCACAAACTTTAGGCCATGAAGGAAACAGAAGGAAGTGAGACCTACGCAGCCTGCCTGGCCCACCTGCTTTTGGGAGGGAAGCCCCACCTCAGCGACCTCGCCCACCCTGCAGCTGAGGCTGCACTTGCCTGCACGGTCCCGCCAGGGTCACGGTGGCGTAGGGGTCACACTGCCCGTTCACGATGGGGAGGCCCTGGCACTCGAGGATGCTGAGGAGAGAAGTGGAGGTCAGGAGGGCATCGGAGGCTCAGAGGCCGTCTCTCACAGCCGCCCTGGAGTCTGGGAGGGCAGACGTCTCACAGCTCAGGCCAAGAGCCACAAGTCCCTGCAAAGCACTTCCCAGGCTCCCATCTAGTAGACAGAGATGGACACTCTGGTCAGCGGGCAGCAAGCACCTGGGGGCGAGAGGAAGTGTGTGTGCGCCCACGGGAAGGACAGACACGTTTCCAGTGTTGGCTGAAATCAAAGCACAGGAGCTGAGGGTCATGTTTACGTGGTGGACTTTCTGAGGACCTAGCCCAGGAGGCAGTCTCTCAGACGCCCTGAACAGGTGAGAGCACCGGGATACAAAGGAGCGCCTGTGACAAAGACCAGGTGGTCGGAACATCAAAAGGTCACTGTTAACCCAGATGCCACGGGTTAAGGAGTATAGTGCTTTTCCACACATGGGAAGATACGGGCGGGAGTCTGGGCTCACTGAGATCATTCCCGTGATGGGCATCTCCGCTCTCTGAGGCCAGAGTCCTGGACTGTCCACCCTGAGGCCGTTGTGGGGAGGCGCTGCTGGGCGCGGCTGCAGAGGCTGCTGGCTTGGAGGCGCAATGTCCTCTGCTTATGACACGGCAGGTGGCGTCCTCTGCCCGCAGTGCAGAGGTCCCAGAGCGAGACCCCTGCTTTCCGACCCCAGGAGCGCGAGGGCGATCTGCGCAACCCGGTCAGGCAGCAGGCGGGACTCGGCCTGTGCTCTCGGGGGCCTGAGGGCCCAGCTCTGCAGGGGCTTCCAGCCCTAGCCTGTGTGCTGCCTCCAGCGTGCGCCTCAGGCAGGGACACCCCCTCTCAGGCTGTGCTCCTTCAGCGGCCCAGGCTCCTGGCTCCCTCTGGGTCTGGACCGTGGTCCACCAGCTCTTGGGCTGCCCTTGTCCATCGCCGGGCGCCCTGGTCTGTTGCTGGATGGGCCTTGCTCCTGCCTGAACTCCTGGCTGGATGCTGTGAGCCTCGCGTTGCCGGTGCCCGGGCTCTGGCCCCTCTGTGCCGTCAGAGGCTGTGGTCTCTCGTCTGAACAGACCGCTCCACAGCTCTGTCCGGGAGGTGCCGGTGGCTCGCCTGGGGACAGGCTGGTCTGCTGGGTGTCCGGCTGAGAGCGTGCTCTCCACTGGGCTGGGGGAGACCCGAACGGCCCCCAGCTCTGCGGCCCCTTTGCCCTCAGCCCTCTTGCTCACCCAGGCCTGAGGGGCTCCACCCTGCCCATTGGTGCAGATCCAGGGAGTGCCGCCGAGTGTGCCGCCCGCAGAAGATGCCCCAGCTCCACGTCTCTCCTCACTCGCCCTGGGCTCTGCTCGGGGAGCTCGCTGGCTGCCACCAACGCATGTCCGGGAAAAAGTGGGCCTGCGGTGACTGCTTCCTCCCGTGGGGGCCGCCCCCGTCCGCATGGCTGCTGCAGACGGCGTCAGCGCTTCTTGGTTCTTTGAGGTGATAGAGGGCACGTGTCCCACTGTCCCATCCTGGCTGGAAGCAGAGCCCTAACCCCACTCAGACGCCGAGGGTCTGAGTGTCCCACCTTCCTGCTCTGGGGAGACCGAGGTCCCGTTCACACCTGGGTGGCTTCTGCCCCTCAAGGGGCCTGGCGGTCCTGGTCCTTCACGGGACCTCCTCTCTCCAGGCAGAACCCCGCTGCTCCCACTCTGCGAGTAGGCGACCCTCTCTCCGTTTCTGTGCCCACTGGACGGGGTGGGCTTCAGTAACGTCAGCGAATGTCTTTCCCTTCCACCCTTCTTTCTGGAATGCCGCCCTTCTCTCCCTGCTGCAGACCTGGTCTGGGGTCATGCTCCTCCCTCTGTGAACTAACTTCTCACTAAACAAGAATCTTAGGCACATTTCCAGGAATGGGCACGAAGCCGTGAGCTAGCCAAGGGCTCCTGTGAGGGGCCCAGGGAGGGGCAGACACCCTGAGGGACCTGGGGAGGGGACTTGTGTGAGGGGCTGACATCCCGAGAGGCCTGGGGATGGGGCTTCTGTGAGGGTGACACCCTGAGAGGCCCAGGGGCTCAGTAGCCCAGCAGCCACAGTGGGACAGTGGGTGGATCTCCCCGGGAGGAACACACAGAGTGACCCACCGGTGGGAGGAGGTCCTCAGCTGGGGGGCGGGAAGCTGTGGCCCTGGGTCTAGAAGCAGGAGGAGGGACTCACTTGCCTCACACTGTGCCAAAGGCCCAAGTTCAAGGCTAAAGGATTCTGATCACATCCAGTTGTGAATCAGGAAGAAAGCACGATGGTGGGCTCACTCTGGAGCCTCAGGGACAAAGATGTCCTGGCAGCAGCTTAGTCGGGGAGCAGCTCCTCCTGTACCTGGCATCTCGGAGGCGTGCTAGACATGGGGCCAGCCACTTGCCAGACAGCTACCTGCCGGCTGGCACCGCCCCTCCTCCCCACCCAGCACTCAGAAGGCTCCAAGTGGCAAGGGGCCAGCCTGACTGCAGCCACCCAAACATCTCAGAGAAAAGGAAACCCGACAGGCTGCCTCCCAGGATGCACACGGGAGACGCGTTCGGGGCTCATCAGCCTCCTCCCAGGGACGTTGCTGCACCAGCTGCACAGCCTGGTGCTCAAGCCTGTTCAGAGCCATCTGCCCAGAGCCCGTCTCAGTGGGAAAGGCACAACCACACCAGGGTGTGTGCCCACGATGAACTCACACAAACAGTGCACACTCACCCCTGCAGACCTGCAGGCACACTCACACGTGTGTACACTCACCCCTGCAGACCTGCAGGCACACTCACACAGGGACACACTCACCCCTGCAGACATGCAGGCACATACCCACAGGGGCACACTCACCCCTGCAGACCTGCAGGCACACTCACACAGGTGCACACTCACCCCTGCAGACCTGCAGATACACTCACACAGGTGCACACTCACCCCTGCAGACCTGCAGGCACACACACAGGTGCACACTCACCCCTGCAGACCTGCAGATACTCTCACACAGGGGCACACTCACCCCTGCAAACCTGCAGATACTCTCACACAGGTGCACACTCACCCCTGCAGACCTACAGGCACACACCCACAGGTGCACACTCACCCCAAGACCTGCAAGCACACCCCCACAGGTGCACACTCATTCCTGCACACTTGTACACACACATGCACACTCACTCCTACAGACCCACAGGGGCACACTCCTTCACACTTGTATACACACTCACACACCTGCAAGCACACACTGACAGCTGCACACTCCTACCCACTTGCATGCACACCATCACACAGGTGTGCACACTCATTCCTACACACCTGCACACTCACCAAGCATTATGGGTAGAAGCAGCTGAGATTTGGGGGTTGAGGTCAGAGGTCAAACCTCAACTCACCATTTCCTTGAGCCTAAAGCCAGGGGTGTGACCCCAACCTCTGGTAACCGTCACCCTGAGTGACTGGTTATTTGCAAAAACCAAACATGCCGCCTCCAGGGTGAGCGTGTGCCTCACGAGGATGTTCAGACTGTCTCTGGGGAAGCCCCGCTTCTGAGAATCCTGACTCATCTGTTTACAAATCACGACGTGCCCACTGCCTGGGGTCAGGTTCAGGGCCAAGCAGACCGGCGGTGGGGCCGCTCCGGGTCTTACCGCGTGGCCAGTTTGTGGCAGACGACGCCTGAATCAGTGATGACCTCACTCAGCCTCAGCTCCAGGTGGACCTTGCCCTGGAAGGCACAAGGACAGGGGGTCACGGGGGCCATGAGCAGCAGGGGCCACGGGCTCCCATCAAGGACTGGTGATGCCTGACCCTGCACAGCACCCATGGCCCGTCTACCTGCCCAGCTCAGATCCCTGAGCTTATGTCTCCAGCCCTCCTGCTTCGCGTTGGGCAGGCTGTCAATGCAAGTGCTGCGTCAGAAGAAAGAAAAGGAAAAGGCCCTGAGGGCAGTGCCCGCAGCACGGCCGGCTGCTGCTTGGGTGAAGCTCACTGCACGCTGGGGGCCTCGGGCACGCTTGGTGTCTCTGTATCCGCCGTGAGGCTGGTCGGAGGCCAGGAGCCTGAGCCCTGCTCTTCAGGAAAGAAGTCAGTGCTCATGGATGCTCTGGGAGGAGGGGCAGGGCTGGAGGAATGCAGCTGGGCTGAGGCTATGTGTGCAAAAGGCCCCTGGCTGAGGACAGTAAGTGAGCAGGATGGGCCGGTGGACACAGCCAGGGCATTATCAGGGCTGCAAACAGAGCGGGGAAGACCAGCCCCCAAAAGTGCAACAGGAGGAGCACGGTGTGGGTGCTTCTGTGAGTGAGTGTGACGTCAAATTAGACTGACTTTCTGAAGAATGGAGCGGCACTGGGCCACTGTCTCCAAGTTCCTTTCCAAAACCTCCCACGGACACAAGGGCCATTGGCTGCTTGGCTGCACACATGAGTGTCCCCTGGGCTTGCTCTGACCCCAACGGGAGGAGCCATGCCCTGACCTCTCCAGGGAGGTGGCTCCAGAACCCCTGCCAGGCTGAGGGCTGGGGTGGTCCCCCTCCCACAGGAGGGTCAGCTGAACCTTGCTCATTAGCTGTGAGCCCAGGCAAGGTGTAGTGAGACTTTGCCAAGGCTTCACTCTTGCATCATGCTGGTCTGAGAGAAGAGAGACTCGGGGCAGAGCACTGAAAATGCTGACTTCGTAGACTTCCCCATCTTATTTAAGGGGAATAATGACTGCATAGCATCACAGACCCGGTCACACGAAACATCCACTGGGACAGACCAGCCTGGCTTCAAATACATGTCAGCAAGTCTAGAAAGCATCACAGCCACTCTCAGGCCACGCTGGAAACTGAACTGAAACTCAGTGACGGGCAGAAAGCTAAAAATAACAAAACACACGGAGATTAAACAACACGTTCCCAGACAACAAGGGGGCCGAGACAGCAGCTTCAGGGGAAAGACTTTGAATTTGTTTCTTTTAATAAGTTGACATGAAATAAAGCATCAAGATTTCTGAGATGCAGCCAAAGCAACATTTAGAGGGAAATCCAAAGCAGTGAATCCAGATATTGGAAAAGATGAAAGGCTAAAAACCAGTAAGCTTCCACCTGAGGAAACTAGGAAAAGAGCAATTAAGTCTAAAGCGCCAGAAGAAAACAAATGACTCGAATCAAAGCAGAAATCAATGAAACCAAAAATAGGAAGTCAGCAGAGAAAATGCATAAACCAAAGCTGTAAAAAACAACAGTAAAATGGTGAGCTTCTAACCATGCTAAAAAAGAGAGAAAGGACACAAGTTACCAAAACCAGAAAGGAAAGCGAGGCGTTGCTGCGGGCTCCAGGAAAGCAGCTGTGGTTCCGACAGCGTGGCTGAGAGCCAGAGCGGCCAGGCGTGCTCCCGTCAGCCCACGAGGGCACACGTGGCACACTGGGGGCTGGCGGGCCCGAGTGGTGTCGGGGGCCCTGCCCAGGTGCACGGCCGTCAGCAGGCGGGGTCCGGGGAGGGACAGGGCCCAGACCCCCATGCGTCTCTGAGTGTTCACAGGCTAACCAGCACGCCCTGGGAAGCCTTTCCTGTGACTTCCTATGACTCGATAACAACTTCAGACCTAAAAGCTAAGCGTTTTCAGAAAGGCAAGGACAGGGGGAGGCTGCACTTGCCACCAGAGCAGCTTTTAAATCTGGGACTAAGCAGTGGGCCTGGCGCGGCTGCAGGCGGAGTCTTTCGAGAACAGCAGCGACAGGAAAGTGTGGAGGCAGCCGGGACGGTGTAAAGCACACGTAGCACGCGTGTCTGACCGCTTCCCGAGGAGGGGTCTCCGGGCACTGAGCAGCGGCGGCCGCTGTTGCCCTCCAGTGTCGGCGTCACAGTCAGGACTGCCCCGGGACTCGGGCACCGGCCCTTGCTCTGAGTGATCACAGGCCCCTCTGCCTCCCGCAGCACATGGGGCCTCAGTCAGAACTGACCGAGCGTGAGCACCCTCACCACAACCTGGGTGTCTCAATGCACCTGTGTGCCATCTCCCTGTCACAGTCTGGGCATGGCCCCAGTGGCCACAAGGGGTCCACAGCAGAAATCCTGAGCCGCAGCACACAGCTCTGAGCTCAGTGGAGGCCCTGGGCCCACGAGGAGGCATGTGGACCCTGGGCCAGGAGCCTGGGAAGGCCTCGTGGGGCCCCCAGAGGATTCGGTCCATGACCCTGCTGCTTATAAAACCTCGTGTGATGGGGAGGAAGCCGAGGCCCAGAGCACCAGGGCCACGTTCCGCTGAGCTCAGTGCAGGCCGAGCTCAGTGCAGACCCCGGGCTGCCACGCTGCTGGCAGAGGTTCTGGTCCAAGAACCAGGCATGGCCTGGGCTCGGGGCAGGCTGACCAGGAGCACGGGCAGGGTCACCAGGGAAGAGAAGATGCAAGCAGGCCCCCCAGCGAGCGTCTCCTGGACCCTGGGCCCAGGCAGCGGCCCTGCTGGGGGGAAGCCCCGGGCCTGGTCAAGGTGGCACTCCCAGTTAACATATGGCTGGGGCACCAGGTGGGTCCTGGGGACGCTCAGGCCACAGGCCCTTCATCACCCCTTTGGTCCTTCTTGGGGCAGGGAGCCAGGACACACGTGGGCGCCTCCAGTAGACAGAAGCCCACAGCCTTAGGTTTTCTCACCTTATTCTCTTTTTATATTCAATTATCTGTTACGTTCTTTTGCATTTTACATTTTTAAGCTGCACAACTAAGTCTGACATCAGCCGACGGAACAAACAAAATGAGCCGCCCAGGAGGACACACTCTGGGGACAGTCTGCTAACCATGTCCGCTGAAGACCGGAGTGCGCATGTCTCTCCAGCCACAGCCAGGTCTCCTCCACCCCGAGGCACCTGGGCCCGGGTGCTCCGCGAGCCTCACCTGCACTTCGGAGTCGGCATCCACATGCTGCAGCTGGAACCACGTGTCCCTGTTGTGGTACTTCTGCAGGTCTTCCTTCTGGATGGCCACCTTTCCTGGAAGACCAATGCAGAGACCAGTCATGAGGGGCCGATCTGCCCACCCAAACTGCCCGGCCAGCAGGATCTCCACTATCAGTGTCACTCAACTCAGACCGAAACCCGGGACAAAGCACTGGAAGATGGACGATGCAGTAAGGTCAGAGGCCACATTTTGTCTTGGAAGTGCCACGTCCACCCACACACACCCCATCACTGCCATGGTGTCCACAGCCTGGGGCTGGGTGGGGCTCTTTCTCCCATGTCACCCAGACTGTGGTTCAGGGCACCTGGTGGAAATCTAACAGATTGGGGGGCAGTTCTGCCAGGGGTGCTGGCCGGGCCCAGGGTGGGGTGTGGGATGGGGTGAGGGGGCAGGAACCCAAGGCAGCCATGTCACAGCCCCTCCTGCCCCAACATCCATACTGTGGCACATGGTGGGTGGTGTCTACTGAGGACTTTGCTGCAGATACCCCGGAAATGTGTGAGCTTGCATGAGCCGTGGCTGAGAACTCACACGTGTGTACATCTAGTGTGTGTGTGCTTGTATGAGCTGCAGCTTAGAACTCACGCGTGTGCACACCTAGCTCATGGGAGCACGCACAGTCGGTTCACACAGTGTGTGCACATGTGTATGTTTAGCTTATGTAGCGCACATGCACGTGTGTTCCTGTCAGGCCTGCGGAATGAGCCAGTTATCACCTGCCTGGGTCTACGAACCAGTGTCTCTGGACGTGTGATCATGGGCCCCCTGTATCCAAACAGCTGCAGGGCTTCCTAATGCAAGTTCCCAGGCTTGTTCCAGATAAGAAAGCAGCCTCTGGGATGGAGGAATCTCCAGAGGAATTCCTCCTGGAATCTGCATTTCCACAAAGTCTGAAGGAAACTCCTAGGGTCCCAAAGTTTGAGGATGCCCATTTCTCAACAGCTTTACTTTTTTGACACATGCTTGGTACTGAGGAGTCAGAACGTCAGTGAAAGCGTACACATAAATACACATGTGTGATGTATGTTACCTGGTACAGAATTGTAGTGTTTAAATAGATATCTACAACCATCATGCATCGTTCAGTCACCTTTTTCTTTCCGGAAAGCACATGGGCAGTTAGCAGACACGTGCCCACAGCTTGGAGTGACAGAGGGCACCAGGCTGCCTACCTCCCCACACTCCGTGGCCTCTAGCACAGGGACCACACTGTCTAGCAGGGGAGGGGGGAGTGTGGCAACGTGAGCACCCTGTACACGAGTGTGTGCACATGATCCACATGCACACACATCCTAAATACACAGTAACTCACATATGGAGACAGGAGCAATAAAGGGCAACACACAGAGACGGGAGCGATAAAGGGGAACACACGGACACATGGAGACAGGAGCAATAAAGGGCAACACACGGAGACGGGAGCGATACAGGGACATATGGAAACAGGAGCGACAGAGGACAACACACTGCCGGGGCCCAGCCCCGGTGGATCCAGGGAATTCGAAACGGGGACAGCATTGGCGAGGAAAAACTTATTTATTTAGAGATATATGATTAGATTAGGAAGAAATAGTATAGTAGGAAATTTAGGTGGAGAAAACGATGCTAAGTAAGTTGGTTTACGGAGAAAACCAATAAAACCTCGAGACAAGAAGTTTGCACCATCTACGTTAGGCCACCGGCGCCCACTTGAATATCGAAGGTTGCCCCGCCTTAGGCTCCCTTTTGCGTGGATCTTAGCAGCCAGGGCAAGTAGACGTAGTGAGCCTCCCTGCTCTAGATGGGAATTCAGCCGAAAAAAAGGGGAGAAAAGAACGACATGGGGAAGCCCAGCATCGGGGCAAGACTCCAAAATCTTTATTTTTCAAAATCAGCTTATATACCAAATTGTACATAGAGAAATAATGGGATATGCAGAGTTATGCAAGGGCAGCAGTCCTGACCCTCATTGAGGACAGGCTTTCTTTTTGCATACCCTCCCGTATACTAAAGGTCTCAGGTGGTTTACATTATCTTATGGCCAAGAGGCCTGTTAACATTTTTATGGCTCTCTTCCTGGTAATTGTCTATCAACCAGAAAACTCCTTTTCCATAGAAGTGTTTTTTCTTTACTCTGCATCACCCTCAAAGTACCAAATAAAGTTACATTCCTGTAGAACAAAGGCGCAGTGGGTTATAACAAAGAAAGTACTTAACTCAAAGATCTGATGTTGCCAATACCAGGTCTACTACCTGTTTTTCTATAGANGCACACAGCTCTGAGCTCAGTGGAGGCCCTGGGCCCACGAGGAGGCATGTGGACCCTGGGCCAGGAGCCTGGGAAGGCCTCGTGGGGCCCCCAGAGGATTCGGTCCATGACCCTGCTGCTTATAAAACCTCATGTGATGGGGAGGAAGCCGAGGCCCAGAGCACCAGGGCCACGTTCCGCTGAGCTCAGTGCAGGCCGAGCTCAGTGCAGACCCCGGGCTGCCACGCTGCTGGCAGAGGTTCTGGTCCAAGAACCAGGCATGGCCTGGGCTCGGGGCAGGCTGACCAGGAGCACGGGCAGGGTCACCAGGGAAGAGAAGATGCAAGCAGGCCCCCCAGCGAGCGTCTCCTGGACCCTGGGCCCAGGCAGCGGCCCTGCTGGGGGGAAGCCCCGGGCCTGGTCAAGGTGGCACTCCCAGTTAACATATGGCTGGGGCACCAGGTGGGTCCTGGGGACGCTCAGGCCACAGGCCCTTCATCACCCCTTTGGTCCTTCTTGGGGCAGGGAGCCAGGACACACGTGGGCGCCTCCAGTAGACAGAAGCCCACAGCCTTAGGTTTTCTCACCTTATTCTCTTTTTATATTCAATTATCTGTTACGTTCTTTTGCATTTTACATTTTTAAGCTGCACAACTAAGTCTGACATCAGCCGACGGAACAAACAAAATGAGCCGCCCAGGAGGACACACTCTGGGGACAGTCTGCTAACCATGTCCGCTGAAGACCGGAGTGCGCATGTCTCTCCAGCCACAGCCAGGTCTCCTCCACCCCGAGGCACCTGGGCCCGGGTGCTCCGCGAGCCTCACCTGCACTTCGGAGTCGGCATCCACATGCTGCAGCTGGAACCACGTGTCCCTGTTGTGGTACTTCTGCAGGTCTTCCTTCTGGATGGCCACCTTTCCTGGAAGACCAATGCAGAGACCAGTCATGAGGGGCCGATCTGCCCACCCAAACTGCCCGGCCAGCAGGATCTCCACTATCAGTGTCACTCAACTCAGACCGAAACCCGGGACAAAGCACTGGAAGATGGACGATGCAGTAAGGTCAGAGGCCACATTTTGTCTTGGAAGTGCCACGTCCACCCACACACACCCCATCACTGCCATGGTGTCCACAGCCTGGGGCTGGGTGGGGCTCTTTCTCCCATGTCACCCAGACTGTGGTTCAGGGCACCTGGTGGAAATCTAACAGATTGGGGGGCAGTTCTGCCAGGGGTGCTGGCCGGGCCCAGGGTGGGGTGTGGGATGGGGTGAGGGGGCAGGAACCCAAGGCAGCCATGTCACAGCCCCTCCTGCCCCAACATCCATACTGTGGCACATGGTGGGTGGTGTCTACTGAGGACTTTGCTGCAGATACCCCGGAAATGTGTGAGCTTGCATGAGCCGTGGCTGAGAACTCACACGTGTGTACATCTAGTGTGTGTGTGCTTGTATGAGCTGCAGCTTAGAACTCACGCGTGTGCACACCTAGCTCATGGGAGCACGCACAGTCGGTTCACACAGTGTGTGCACATGTGTATGTTTAGCTTATGTAGCGCACATGCACGTGTGTTCCTGTCAGGCCTGCGGAATGAGCCAGTTATCACCTGCCTGGGTCTACGAACCAGTGTCTCTGGACGTGTGATCATGGGCCCCCTGTATCCAAACAGCTGCAGGGCTTCCTAATGCAAGTTCCCAGGCTTGTTCCAGATAAGAAAGCAGCCTCTGGGATGGAGGAATCTCCAGAGGAATTCCTCCTGGAATCTGCATTTCCACAAAGTCTGAAGGAAACTCCTAGGGTCCCAAAGTTTGAGGATGCCCATTTCTCAACAGCTTTACTTTTTTGACACATGCTTGGTACTGAGGAGTCAGAACGTCAGTGAAAGCGTACACATAAATACACATGTGTGATGTATGTTACCTGGTACAGAATTGTAGTGTTTAAATAGATATCTACAACCATCATGCATCGTTCAGTCACCTTTTTCTTTCCGGAAAGCACATGGGCAGTTAGCAGACACGTGCCCACAGCTTGGAGTGACAGAGGGCACCAGGCTGCCTACCTCCCCACACTCCGTGGCCTCTAGCACAGGGACCACACTGTCTAGCAGGGGAGGGGGGAGTGTGGCAACGTGAGCACCCTGTACACGTGTGTGTGCACATGATCCACATGCACACACATCCTAAATACACAGTAACTCACATATGGAGACAGGAGCAATAAAGGGCAACACACGGAGACGGGAGCGATACAGGGACATATGGAAACAGGAGCGACAGAGGACAACACACTGCCGGGGCCCAGCCCCGGTGGATCCAGGGAATTCGAAACGGGGACAGCATTGGCGAGGAAAAACTTATTTATTTAGAGATATATGATTAGATTAGGAAGAAATAGTATAGTAGGAAATTTAGGTGGAGAAAACGATGCTAAGTAAGTTGGTTTACGGAGAAAACCAATAAAACCTCGAGACAAGAAGTTTGCACCATCTACGTTAGGCCACCGGCGCCCACTTGAATATCGAAGGTTGCCCCGCCTTAGGCTCCCTTTTGCGTGGATCTTAGCAGCCAGGGCAAGTAGACGTAGTGAGCCTCCCTGCTCTAGATGGGAATTCAGCCGAAAAAAAGGGGAGAAAAGAACGACATGGGGAAGCCCAGCATCGGGGCAAGACTCCAAAATCTTTATTTTTCAAAATCAGCTTATATACCAAATTGTACATAGAGAAATAATGGGATATGCAGAGTTATGCAAGGGCAGCAGTCCTGACCCTCATTGAGGACAGGCTTTCTTTTTGCATACCCTCCCGTATACTAAAGGTCTCAGGTGGTTTACATTATCTTATGGCCAAGAGGCCTGTTAACATTTTTATGGCTCTCTTCCTGGTAATTGTCTATCAACCAGAAAACTCCTTTTCCATAGAAGTGTTTTTTCTTTACTCTGCATCACCCTCAAAGTACCAAATAAAGTTACATTCCTGTAGAACAAAGGCGCAGTGGGTTATAACAAAGAAAGTACTTAACTCAAAGATCTGATGTTGCCAATACCAGGTCTACTACCTGTTTTTCTATAGACCAACTATATCTACAAATAAAAGATATGAAAATTTGGCAGCAAGTATTGGCTCAACAAATGAAACCTTTAATCAGTCCTATTTTAATGATTTTGACTCCTCGGAAGCCCCTACATTCCTAGGATGTTTTAAGCTTCCTGTGCCTCCCGCAGTTGGGAGGCCTCAAACAATCACATGCGCAGCTGTATGAGTCCTGCAGGCAGGCTAGAAAGCCATCAGAGGGGTTTTTGGATTGAAACACTCGTATTATGCCCAGGAGATTTATTATCTAAAAGCTCTAAATTAAATTTTTTTCCAGAAAAAGGTGGCGGGGGGACAGCCCCCTGTTAATGTCAGAAGAGCAGGTGGAAAGCATAACCCAGTAAAGCAGGCAGACTCTGGTCTTGGGGGGATGGATGCTCAGGAAATTCCAGGGGGAACCCCTGAAGCCTGATCACGTCCTTGCGTTTTGTCAGGCTTCCTTCCTCATGACCTTTGCCACGGGCGGATTCCTCACGCTGGCCCCCGGTAACACACGGAGACAGGAGCGATAAAGGCCAACATAAAGCTAAATGGCTTTAAAATTCAGTTGCTTCCTTTTGGAGCTCAGGACACACAGCCTAACTCAGGACCACAGTCTCGTCACCAAAGACACTACTGAAGAGCCCGGAGCTGGTGGGCCAGCCCTGCCCTCACCCAGGACACACAGTCCTCCTCTCCAAGGAGGGCTCCATCTCGGGCTTCTGCAAAGATACGTGCTGGCTCTCACGAGGCAGGAGCACTGGCAGCCTCACAGGGAGGCCTGCCTCGTGGGTCCCCAAACCTTCTGTCCCCTTGCTGCATCCAGCAGCTGTCTGGGGGGCAGGCGGCAGGTCGCCGATGAGGCCCAGTCACTGAACAGGCGGCCTGTCCTGAGAGGCTCCAGGCCTCCTGCCTCATCAGGCGCCTTGCCTTCCTATCTTTCTGCCTCGTGCTTCTCCCAGACGCCATCCCACCAGGCTCTCCCATGATGCGCCCTCCTCTCTGGCTCCCCTGGGAGCTGCAGGTGGCCTGGCAGGTGGTCCCATCTGCCAGGAGTGGGGAGGTTTGAGGAGAAGGACACCCTGCTGCTGGGCTTGGGGGCTCAGGAATCCACCCACAATACAGGCGGTGGTATCGGAGCCAGAGCAGCGAGGAGGCGTCAGCCCCAGAGAGTCCCGCACACTCTGCACCCCGAAGCCCTTCCTTTGTCTCGACCCTCCTCTGAAACCCGCTGTCCCTTCCCTAAGGTGCGCCCATGTCACCAGCTCCTCCTCATCGCAGAGGAGTCTCCCCACCACATGTACTTTCAGAGGAATTGGAAACGCTTGTTTCTTCTCGTTAGTCTATATTCTGTCTAGTTTTGCAAGGGCACTCAGAGTACCCAGGTAGGTGAGACAAGGCCTCTGCCGCGCAGTTTTCACACTCTGGACTCCAGACATCAACAGACGCACCTGCCGGGCACAGCCAGGAAGTTAGAAATGAAACAGGGACCCGCTGTCCCAAGAGCCAGGGGCTGCGGCGCCATCCCCTGCCTCACTTCGTCCCCCTGCCCACTGTCCCCATGGCACGCCAGCACGCCCACCACGGACCTGCACTCACCTCCCACCGTCACACACAGTGGCTCAAGGCCAGCCCTCTGTACACCTGCACAGTGGACGCAGTGCACCTGGCTGCGAGGGTCAGGACCGATCCCTGCTCACGTCGACCTCGCTGGCTCAGCTCTGGGCATGCGAGCCAGATCCTGCCTACCACAGGCCTCACAGGGCACCGAGGCCATGGCACTCAGAGTCAGATGAGGAGCCCGTGCCAGCGAGGAGGCAGAGGGCACAGACGCACAGCAGCAGAGGCTGCTGCAAAGTGCAGGCTGCAGGAGAACCGAGAGGCGAGCCACAGCCGGAGCCTCCTCCAGCCAGCGACAGTGGCGCCCCGGGCTCCTCCCCTGCGACCCACCCCGGGCTCCTCCAGCCAGCGCCAGCGGCCGCCCCGGACTCCTCCCCTGCGACCCACCCCGGGCTCCTCCAGCCAGCGCCAGCGGCCGCCCGGCTCCTCCCCCACCACCTCGCCTGGTTCTGGGGGGCCTCTCACCAGGGCCTGACGTGAGCTCCCCCACCTCTGACTCCTGTCAGCAGGCAGAGCCCCCAGGAGCAGACTGCTGCTTCTCTGCTTGGCTCCTACAAAACTCTACCCTTCTCCCCGATGGGAATATGACTTTGAGTCTTGCAGGCATAAAGCCACAAGAAACAAACATTTCTTGGAACTGAATTGGGCAACACACTTCATTGAAAAGGGATAAAGAAATGTTCAGACTCCATGATTAGCTCAGCTGGGGAGGAGGGCTACATTTGAAGTTTGAGATTTTAAGTGACCACAGTGTTTTCATGGTTTTTTTTTACTGGAGTAGGGAGGAGTCACATATTTAATACTCAAATGACTTCTACGTCTTACACATCAGTACTACTCTTTATTTTTGGAGGTGCTTAATTCAGATTTAAGTGGGTAATATAGAAACACAGAATAAAATCTGAAACATCCAAAAGGATATAAAATACAGCCAGGAATAAGCTTGTCTCTCCCCTGCTACACAGGTTCCACCTTGAGGTCACCCCTGTCACCAGCTGCCAGCCTGTCCTTCTAGAGGCTGATGACATCAAGAACATATGGGTGTGCACTCTTTACACGTCAGGCGCAGCGCTTCCACAGGCTGTCCTGGGGAGCACTGACCCGAAAACCACTTAAATGTGCCCAACGTGTCATAATCCATAGCTTCCCTGATTGACCTGGGCGACATCAGGTCACTGTATCCCCGGGGCCTCACCCCTCAGGAGGACCGACTCAGGACCCACTGGGGAGGAAAGGCACACGGCCTTTCCAGCACTGAAGCCCCTGTGTGTTACTTCCTCTGGTGGCACCGTGCCTCCTGGGGTCTGTTCTGAAGAGAGCAGCATGTCAGGTAGTTCAGGAAGGGGCGTGTCACGAGGGGACAGGCACGGCACCGAGGGCACAGGAAGGTGGGCAGCCAAGGGTGACACCTTCAGGACGGCAGCTGAGGAGGGGCAGCCGGACGCTCCCCAAGACGGGCGGGGGCAGAGACACGCTCGGCACTCCTGGGCCCCTGGTGTCCAGCAGGCGCACGGAGGCAGAGAGAGAAAAGGGGCCTGAAGACTTGAAGGGAAGGAAGAAGCCTTTACTTACAGAATCTACAGGAAAAGCTGGCAAGTGGCTGTGTTTAGCAAAACCACAGAATACAAAGTCAGTACGTAAAAATCAAGTATATTTGTGCACAGAAGCAATGACAGTAGAAACTGAAATCGAAAAGACACTAACAACACACCCATAGAATGATGGTTTCATGGCTTGAGCTTGTGGTGCACTGAGTGGGAAACCTGTCTACAGCATCAAAAACATGAGCAGAGGGACGTATGCATATATAAACACACACACACACACGTACACACACGCGTACACACACGCATGTGCGCACATGTGCACACGCATGCGCACACACCCATGTATGTACACACACGTACACACATGCGTGTATACACACATGCACACACGCACATGCGCACACACGTACACACACACACTCCCCACACATAAGTGTGTGTGCATGCAAGATGTGTATGCTGAAAACACATCACAAAACCCTGATGAAAGAAATTAAAGACCCAAGGATATGGAGAGACATGCCATGGTGGAGGGTCTGAGACTCAGTTTTCTTAAAGTGTTAGTTTTCCCCTAATTAATCTACAGATCAATGTAATCTCAATTATTTTAGAAATTGAGAAGTGGATCAAAAACGTAAATAACAATTCAAAAGACCTAAAATAGCAAAACAAGTTTGGAAAAGGTCACAGCTGATGAGTGCACNTCACTGTATCCCCGGGGCCTCACCCCTCAGGAGGACCGACTCAGGACCCACTGGGGAGGAAAGGCACACGGCCTTTCCAGCACTGAAGCCCCTGTGTGTTACTTCCTCTGGTGGCACCGTGCCTCCTGGGGTCTGTTCTGAAGAGAGCAGCATGTCAGGTAGTTCAGGAAGGGGCGTGTCACGAGGGGACAGGCACGGCACCGAGGGCACAGGAAGGTGGGCAGCCAAGGGTGACACCTTCAGGACGGCAGCTGAGGAGGGGCAGCCGGACGCTCCCCAAGACGGGCGGGGGCAGAGACACGCTCGGCACTCCTGGGCCCCTGGTGTCCAGCAGGCGCACGGAGGCAGAGAGAGAAAAGGGGCCTGAAGACTTGAAGGGAAGGAAGAAGCCTTTACTTACAGAATCTACAGGAAAAGCTGGCAAGTGGCTGTGTTTAGCAAAACCACAGAATACAAAGTCAGTACGTAAAAATCAAGTATATTTGTGCACAGAAGCAATGACAGTAGAAACTGAAATCGAAAAGACACTAACAACACACCCATAGAATGATGGTTTCATGGCTTGAGCTTGTGGTGCACTGAGTGGGAAACCTGTCTACAGCATCAAAAACATGAGCAGAGGGACGTATGCATATATAAACACACACACACGTACACACACGCGTACACACGCATGTGCACACGCATGCGCACACACCCATGTATGTACACACACGTACACACATGCGTGTATACACACATGCACACACGCACATGCGCACACACGTACACACACACACTCCCCACACATAAGTGTGTGTGCATGCAAGATGTGTATGCTGAAAACACATCACAAAACCCTGATGAAAGAAATTAAAGACCCAAGGATATGGAGAGACATGCCATGGTGGAGGGTCTGAGACTCAGTTTTCTTAAAGTGTTAGTTTTCCCCTAATTAATCTACAGATCAATGTAATCTCAATTATTTTAGAAATTGAGAAGTGGATCAAAAACGTAAATAACAATTCAAAAGACCTAAAATAGCAAAACAAGTTTGGAAAAGGTCACAGCTGATGAGTGCACAGGACTGATTTAAGGCTTATTGTGAAGGTACAGGAACTGAGACAGTGCGATGTTGGTGTGAGGTGAGGAGTGCACGTCAGGGGAACAGAACGCAGAAGCCACAGCTGGACCCGCGCGTGTGCAGCCAGCGGCTCTCAAAAGGCGCTGAGGAAACTCCGCTGGACACCTATAAGGAGAGAAGCAAGTCTTGCTGTATGTGAGATACACTTGAAATAGACCTAGATATAAGAACTAAAGCCAAAAGCTTTCTAGAAGAAAAAAAACAGAAGATCTTCACAACCCTGGAGTAGGAAAAGAATTCTTAGATACGACACCAAAAATACAAACTATAAAAAAGTTTTTATAAATTGGAGTTTATAAAAATTAAAACCTTTTGTTCTTCAGAAGACACTAGTTAGAAAATGAGAAGACAAGTCAGAAGCGAGAGGGGAATGCCTGCAAGTGCAAGTCGATAAAGGAAGGGCCTGCACCAGAGCACAGCTTAAACCTGGAAATCTCAACAAGAAAGCCCAGCTGAGAGCACAATGGTTCCAACAATTACCAAAGGAGAGACAGAGGGCAAACCAGCGCCTGCAAAGACGCCCAGGTAATTCTTCATCATGAAAAGGCGGGAAAACTGCAGTAAGATACTACACACAAATTGGGATGAAAATGAGCTGAGAATAACAGAAGCCGACACCGGCGCTGGAGGAGTGGAAACGGGTCAGGAGGGGAGCGGTGCGCTTCTGACGAGGCAGACACGCCGCGGGGAGAAAAAGCTTCCTCCGTCTATTCTTGCAGGTTCTCTGGCCTCTGTAACGAAAGAAAAATCCACGAGGGAAAAACAGACGGGTTTATTAACACGTATCTCAGATACGTGAGGGGAAGCCTGCCGATGAGTAACTCCAGGAGGCGGCAGCGACTCGGAGCGTCCCCACCTAAAACAGTCAGGGGTTTTCAGAGCAGTGATGACACAAAGGAGGAGCTTCAGGGAGTCCGAGTTTCAGGGGGACTGGAGGTTCAGAAGGCTCACTACGTGGGCTCCTCAGGGGTCGCCGCCAGGCTGCTAGGGGTCTGGAGTTGTTCTGGGTTGCAAGGCAGAGAGATTTCCATGTGTCTGTTTCATCTCAACTGCCTTCAGCTCAAACAATTCCTTATGCCAAAGTGGCCTATTCAGGATGGCAAATTCTGCTGTCTTCTAAAGCCTACAGAATGCCCCAGCAACCTCACTCCTAGGTATTTTCTAAGGGAAACATTTGTCAACAAAGACCTAGATAAGAAAATTAAGGGCGGCTTTGTCCACAGTCACAAAACCCTGGACACAGCCCCACCCGCATCTGGTGACGAGTGGGCAAAAGCGGACTTCCCTGGGCGGGCACAGCACACACGCTGCAGCGTGGCAAGCTGGCCTACGGACCAGGGGGCCAGCATCTCACAGCAGACCCCCGCCCTTCTCAGAGAAGCTGCAGACGGCCCGCCCCCGACAGAGTGGGAGCCGGTGGGAGGGGCCCACCAGCCACCCTCCCAGAGCCGGCCACCCTGACCCGGCATGACCTCCACCACACTCACACGAGCACCTCTGCACCCTCCCTGGGGCACCCGGGACCCGGCCTGCGGGGGCGCCTCACAGGGCTGCACGGGCAGAACCAGGCGCCGTGCCATCCGATCACACGGCAGACGCGAGGAGCCGCTGACACTGTGCCCCTTTCTGTGACACAAATTTATGCCCTAGAATGTGGTTTCTCATCTTGGCAACAACATAATTGCTAGTCATGACTTTAAATTACCCCTGGAGATCAGACAGCCTCTTATTTTTATAGTTGTGAGAAAGATTTTGAAAACTCTAAATCTGGTTGCACCCTGACACGTCCCAATTTTAAAGCCACCAGGAATTGCTAAACCACGATTTTGCTAGTTATCTTTAAAAACAGCGGGTGCCTTAAACAGAATGATCAATAAACATCTTTGTTGCTCAGCCGCTCAGTCATGTCTGACTCTGTGACCCCATGGACTGCAGCACGCCAGGCCTCCCTGTCCTTCACCAGCTCCCGGAGCTCGCTCAAGCTCATGTCCATCGAGTTGGTGATGCCATCCAACCATCTCGTCTTCTGTCATCCCTTTCTCCTCCTGCCTTCAATCTTTCCCAGCATCAGGGTCTTTCCCAATTAGTCAGTTCTTCAGATCAGGTGGCCAAAGTATTGGAGTTTCCACTTCAGCATCAGTCCTTCCAGTGAATATTCGGGACTGATTTCCTTTAGGATGGACTGGTTGGATCTCCTTGCAGTCCAAGGGACTCTCAGGAGTTTTCTCCAACACCACAGTTCAGAAGCATCAATTCTCTGCTGTGCAACCTTCTTTATGGTCCAACTCTCACACCCATACACGACTACAGGAAAACCCATAGCTTTGATTAGATGGGACTTTGTTGGCAAAGTAATGTCTCTGCTTTTTAATATGCTGTCTAGATTGGTCATAACTTTTCTTCCAAAGAGTAAGCGTCTTTTAATTTCATGGCTGCAGTCACCGTCTGCGGTGATTTTGGAGCCCCCGAAAATAAAGTCTGACACTGTCACTGTCAAAGTCTGCCCATCTATTTTCCATGAAGTGATGGAACCCGATGCCAGGATCTTCGTTTTTTGAATTTGCTGAATTTTAAGCCAGCTTTTTCACTCTCCTCTTTCACTTTCATTAAGAGGCACTCTGCTTCCTCTTTGCTTTCTGGAATAAGGGGGGTGGTGTTTGCATACCTGAGGCTATTGGCGCTTCTCCCAGTAAACTTGACTCCAGCTTGTGCTTCATACAGCCTGGCATTTTGCTCCAGCAGGTAACACATCACATTCCAAGACCACCACTTTGCTCCCTTTCCTCCCTGAACAAGCCCTGGTGTGCCCAGCAGCAGCTGGACAGAGACGCCCTGGCACCGCGCCGGGGGCCCAAGGCCATGGGGAGTGAGGGCCGGTGGGCACACAAAGAGCCGCTTCCACAGTGACAGTGCGCGCAGCTGCTGCTGACCAGGGTCCTGGCCAACGGTGGTGGCCACGCGGGCACTGGGGAAGGGCCTGAGGGGGCTCCAGGGCCGGACGGAGGCATCTCTCAGTGGAGGCTAAAGCCCATGTCTGGCCTCAAGGACCAGGGCTTGACAGCTGCTACAGGTTCGTTGGGCACCATCCTGAGGGCAAAGGTGGCCAGGCCTACAGGGTGAGTGGCATGAAGGTTCCCCCGCCTCCCCCACATCGAAAACCTTCCGGATAGAGAGTTAAAGGTCCTGCTGGCAGTCCAACCAGAGCTCCATCTTTAACGAGTCAGGCTATGAATTGCCTGAGTTCCTGTGTGATCCAGGCCATGCGCTTGTCAAACAAACCCTGGTGAACTCTACTCAAAACTCAGCAGTTTCCAAGAATGCGGCTTGGGGGCCAGACCCAGGAACCAGCATCTGCATCTTGACAAGTGTGAGGAGCTCTGATTCATGTGCTGGGAACTCTGCTAGACGCTTCCTTAAAGGACCTCGGCACACCAGCACTGCCTTCAGACTTTTTCTGAGGGCCGCTGGCCTGGACACAAACACCCCTGACCGGTCCCATGTGGGTGGTAAGTGGAGCTAGCCAGGCGCCCCAAGAGTGTGTGGGAGACTGCAGGGTCGGGGGCTGTCAGAGTCAACTTCTCTGCCCCAGAGCAAGCACTGAGATTGAGCCTGCCAGGAGCAGCCAGGCCACCAACCATCAGCTGGATCCCGAGACTACAGCTGAGCCCATGTTGTGGGGGCTCAGGTCTAATTCTGGGGCAAAGGGAACTGATGGGGCTTTCCTGGGACAAAGGCGCAGCGACCAAACGGGCATCTCTGGGCTGCTCCCCATTTAAGGTGGGCCTCGCTCTCTCCAGGGTGCCAGTGCATCTGGGACCCTGACACCTCTGAGAGCCCCTGAACATCTCTGAGAGCACCCCAACATCCCCTGAGAGCACCTCAACACCCCTGAGAGCAACCCAACCCCCAGAGAGCACCCCAAAACCTCTGATAGCACCCCAAGACCTCTGATAGCATCCCAAAACTTCTGAGAGCACCCCAATACCCCGGAGAGTACCCAACACCCCTGAGAGCAACCAACACCCCCGAGAGCACCTCAACACCCCAGAGAGCACCCCTGAGAGCACCCCAACACCCCCTGAGAGCAACCCAACCCCTGGAGAGCACTCCAAAACCCCTGAGAGCACCCAACACCTCTGGAGCACCCCAACACCCCGAGAGCACCTCAACACCTCTGAGAACCTCAACATCCTGAGAGCACCCCAACCCCCCAACCCCCAGAGAGCACCCCAAAACCTCTGATAGCACCCCAAGACCTCTGATAGCATCCCAAAACTTCTGAGAGCACCCCAATACCCCGGAGAGTACCCAACACCCCTGAGAGCAACCAACACCCCCGAGAGCACCTCAACACCCCAGAGAGCACCCCTGAGAGCACCCCAACACCCCCTGAGAGCAACCCAACCCCTGGAGAGCACTCCAAAACCCCTGAGAGCACCCAACACCTCTGGAGCACCCCAACACCCCGAGAGCACCTCAACACCTCTGAGAACCTCAACATCCTGAGAGCACCCCAACCCCCCAACCCCCAGAGAGCACCCCAAAACCTCTGATAGCACCCCAAGACCTCTGATAGCATCCCAAAACTTCTGAGAGCACCCCAATACCCCGGAGAGTACCCAACACCCCTGAGAGCAACCAACACCCCCGAGAGCACCTCAACACCCCAGAGAGCACCCCTGAGAGCACCCCAACACCCCCTGAGAGCAACCCAACCCCTGGAGAGCACTCCAAAACCCCTGAGAGCACCCAACACCTCTGGAGCACCCCAACACCCCGAGAGCACCTCAACACCTCTGAGAACCTCAACATCCTGAGAGCACCCCAACCCCCCAACCCCCAGAGAGCACCCCAAAACCTCTGAGAG
>SJYW01056728.1:680810-714983 GCA_006410735.1 Raphicerus campestris
AAGACCCCCCAGACTCCCCAACACCCCCCAGCGCACCCAACACCCCCCCGACCCCCCCAACAACCCACCCAACACCCCTGAGAGCAACCCAATCCCCAGAGAGCATCCCAAAACCCCTGAAAGCACTCTAACATCTCTGAGAGCACCCAACACCTCTGGAGCACCCCAACACCCTGAGAGCACCCCAACACCCCTCTGAGAGCACCCCAACACCCCGATAGCACCCCAACACCCCCAGAGAGCACCCCAATACCCCTGAGAGCACCCAACACCCCTGAGAGCACCTCAACCCCTTTGAGAGCACCCAGCACCTTGAGAACAGCCCCCTCATAGGTGGGTGCTGGGTGTTGGGATAGGCAGGGGCTGGGGTGGTTGGAGGAGCCCTTGGGAGTCATTTGGGGGCAGGTCCTGGGACCCCACTCTAGCCCTGATGGAAGGCTCCGATGTGTTTCCACAAGCTTTTGGGGCATTGCCCCGCACCCGCTGATGGCCAGCCTGGGACAGCCAGCAAGGGCACGTGAGACGTTGGTGCAGTCCGCTGGCTCAGATGGGGTGTCCAGGAGATGCCTCAGTTCCTCCAGAACAAGCCCCCATTCAGAAGAGGCAGAGAAAACGGAGAATACACCTGGTTGGTTGGTCGGGACCTACCTATGATGGAATCCCTCCGGAAAACATCTCGATCAAAAATGTAAAAGGACAGGTGACGGAAACTCCGCGGAATCTCGCAGTAGAAGTCCTCTCCATAGAAAGGGCTAGACAGAGACAGAGGGACAGGGTTAGACTCTGCGAGCCACGTCCTCAGTCCTGGGGGGCACCGGGGCTGGGGTGTTGCCAGTCCTAGGGTGTCATCCTGAGGGTACCAGGGCTGGGGTGTCATCCTGGGGGGATCAGTCCTCAGGGGTGTCACCCTAGGGGGATCAGTCCTGGGGTGTCATCCTGGGGGTGTCAGTCCTGGGGGGATCAGTCCTCAGGGGTGTCAGTCCTGGGGGGATCAGTCCTCAGGGGTGTCAGTCCGCAGGGGTGTCAGTCCTAGGGTGCCAGTCCGCAGGGGTGTCACCCTGGGGGGTTCAGTCCTCAGGGATGTCATCCTGGGGCGTCAGTCCTAGGGGGATCAGCCCTCAGGGGTGTCAGTCCTGGGGGGTACTGGGGCTGGGGTGTCATCAGTCCTGAGGTGTCAGTCCTGGGGTGTCATCCTGGGGGGATCAGCTCTCAGGCGTGTCAGTCCTGGGGTGTCATTCTGGGGGGATCAGTCCTCAGGGTTGTCATCCTGGAGGATCAGTCCTCAGGGGTGTCAGTCCTGGGGGGTACCAGGGCTGGGGTGTCATCAGTCCTGGGGTGTCATCCTGGGGGTGTCAGTCCTGGGGCATACCGGGGCTGGGGTGTCATCAGTCCTGGGGGTGTCAATCCTGGGGGGGTACCAGGGCTGGGGTGTNACTCTAGCCCTGATGGAAGGCTCCGATGTGTTTCCACAAGCTTTTGGGGCATTGCCCCGCACCCGCTGATGGCCAGCCTGGGACAGCCAGCAAGGGCACGTGAGACGTTGGTGCAGTCCGCTGGCTCAGATGGGGTGTCCAGGAGATGCCTCAGTTCCTCCAGAACAAGCCCCCATTCAGAAGAGGCAGAGAAAACGGAGAATACACCTGGTTGGTTGGTCGGGACCTACCTATGATGGAATCCCTCCGGAAAACATCTCGATCAAAAATGTAAAAGGACAGGTGACGGAAACTCCGCGGAATCTCGCAGAAGAAGTCCTCTCCATAGAAAGGGCTAGACAGAGACAGAGGGACAGGGTTAGACTCTGCGAGCCACGTCCTCAGTCCTGGGGGGCACCGGGGCTGGGGTGTTGCCAGTCCTAGGGTGTCATCCTGAGGGTACCAGGGCTGGGGTGTCATCCTGGGGGGATCAGTCCTCAGGGGTGTCACCCTAGGGGGATCAGTCCTGGGGTGTCATCCTGGGGGTGTCAGTCCTGGGGGGATCAGTCCTCAGGGGTGTCAGTCCTGGGGGGATCAGTCCTCAGGGGTGTCAGTCCGCAGGGGTGTCAGTCCTAGGGTGCCAGTCCGCAGGGGTGTCACCCTGGGGGGTTCAGTCCTCAGGGATGTCATCCTGGGGCGTCAGTCCTAGGGGGATCAGCCCTCAGGGGTGTCAGTCCTGGGGGGTACTGGGGCTGGGGTGTCATCAGTCCTGAGGTGTCAGTCCTGGGGTGTCATCCTGGGGGGATCAGCTCTCAGGCGTGTCAGTCCTGGGGTGTCATTCTGGGGGGATCAGTCCTCAGGGTTGTCATCCTGGAGGATCAGTCCTCAGGGGTGTCAGTCCTGGGGGGTCCCAGGACTGGGGTGTCATCAGTCCTGGGGTGTCATCCTGGGGGTGTCAGTCCTGGGGCATACCGGGGCTGGGGTGTCATCAGTCCTGGGGGTGTCAATCCTGGGGGGGTACCAGGGCTGGGGTGTCGTCAGTCCTGGGGGTGTCACCCTGGGGGGATCAGTTCTCAGGGGTGAGTCCAGGCCACTCCCTCTTGGTCAAGGGGAAGCACACAGTGTCTCTTCGTGGGGACAGAGTTGGAAGCATTTTTCCAAAATAAAGGAGGCTGTGGATGGTGGGAAGCAGGGTGAGATCGCCTCATGTGCCTGTCAGACTGTCTCCTTTCTGGGGTACCCAGAGGGCCACACAGCCCCAGCCCCCCAGCTGGCACTCTTGCCCAGGCATCTCTGCACACGGGTCATGGAGGCACGGTCGCAGGCTTCTCCAGATGAAGGGGACACGCAGCCCAGGGGCCAGCTGGCCTGAACCACCAGTGTATGATGAGGGTTTAATACTGGCCGCCCCAGGTGGGCCAGAGTGCCTTCCTTGCTAATTACAGGAAGACGTTCAGAAGCAGATTCTCCTTTCCTGAGCCCAGATGTGCAACCACCTCCCTCTGCTAGCAGAGTCATTTCCCACCCCCCACCCCCCACCACCGTGCCAGGCTGGCACCGCCCCGCCTCCACCAGGGCCAGCCTCGAAAAAGAACCCACTTTTCCTCTTTTGTGCTGTCCTATGTCCAAACATGGGCATCCGTTTCCCAGGTGTGGGGCGGGGGCGTGGCGGGAGCCACGGAATAGAGGGGAGCCTCTCGTGAGCCACAGCCGAGCCCCAGGGCAGCCCACACGGAGCCCAGAGGTCCAGAAGGGGGCTCGGGACCACCCGGCAGAGCAGCGAGAGCCGGAAGCCAGGCAGGCAGGGCCAGGTCTCCAGAAAGGGCACCGGCCAGATTAAACAGCTCAGTGTCTGGCTGATAATCACGCATCGGTTAAACCATTCCCTAAAACCTGGAGTGAAATTCATTAAGCCAAACACTGTATCCAAGCATCTATAGGAGAAGAGTCAAGAATGGAGGTGATGACATCCACAGGGCCAGTGCTACGGGGGGTGGTCTCACCCCACCCGCAGGCCGACCCAGTGCTGGGAGGCCCAGCCACCCCGGGCATGATCTCGCCCAGCTCCCAGAGGCAGCAGAAACCCCTTCCAGCTTCTTTGGAGTCCCTCCTGCACTTCCTCCGAACGGTCTTAAACTCCTTTAAAATCACCAGGCAGTGTGGCCCTCGGTGTCTGTGAGTGTGCCTTACGACGGCTTCTGCTTGAGGCTCCCAGACCCCCTCCAGAAGCTCAGGTCCCCCCAGTCGGGGGTCACGGCCAGAGCACAGGGCGGGCTGGCTTCCGGAGAGAAAGCCGTTCCATCCACACGAGGACGTGGACAGTCAGCCGCACCCCTCCAGCCGCCGCTCACATCCGCATGAGGCTGTGGGCAGGGCCCGTGGCCAGGTCGGTTCCTCTCCCCTCCCAGACTGTCTTCCCGCCTGGAAGCCCCTGCTCACGTGGGGTTCACCACCCGGCTCACACCCCACACAGGGCCCGCACACCCCCCAGGGAATTATGTGTCCTCACCAACAAGTCACACCTGGACGGTCCTTTCAGGGCACACTTCCTGAAGCGACTGAAGCCACCAGATCCCAGAAGCTTCAGAAAGGCCCTGAGGGAAGGAGGGTGTCAAGGAGACCCCTGAGGGCAAGGGGGCAGCAGCCTGGGAAGCCCATTAACCTGATTCCCAGACTGCCCAGCCCGCAGGCCCACAGGGATGGACTGACCCCTCAAAGGGGTGGATGGGGTCTACCCACGGTCTCTCCTGCAGGGTCCCGGCCTGGCCAGGGCCTGGACACCGTGGTCAGCAGGGCATCTGGGAACTCAGAGAGAAGCCCCCATCCTGAGACTCAGGGGCTCAGGGAGGGTAGAGACAGGTACTGGGGGGATGCTCTGAGCTGCAGGCTTGCCCTGGACCAGACAGCCCCAGGACTACAGGAGGAGGAGTCCCCCTCAGGGCCCCAGGACTGTGTGAAGAGGGTCCCCCTCAGAGCCCCTGGGGCTGTGGGAAGAGGGTCCTCCTCAGAGCCCCCGGGACTGTGGGGGGAGGGTCCTCTCAGAGCCCCCGGGACTGTGGGAAGACGGTCCCCCTCAGGGCCCCCGGGACTGTGGGGGGAGGGTCCCCTCAGGGCCCCCGGGACTGTGGGGGGAGGGTCCCCTCAGAGCCCCCGGGACACCCACTCCAGCTGGTATGGAACATTTAGACTTGAGACCTGCATTTATGTCAAAAATATTTTAAGCTTTAACTTGAGAAATTAGAAAAACGCAAGCAAAGAAGATGCTATCTGTACAGTCTCATAATGTCAGTTGGTGTTTTCTAGTCAACAACTTGGTTTTCATTAAAAACATCTGAGAAAATGACGTCTTTCCCCTCAAACCACAGACTTCCTCTCCCCCCGTCACACCCTAACCCCAAACAGCTTCTCCCGAGAAGACTGTGGAGGCCCTTCTGGGTCTAGTCACTCCCATCACACAAAGCTCTATTTTCCGAGCAATTTGCATCGCCCAGAACGAAGAACAGAAGGACCCTCTCAAGTCACTGACCCTCATGATCCCTCTGACTGCAAACCGGAAGCTCGCGCCCACCCACTAGGGAAGAGCCTTTCATTCGGAAAAGATCTTGGCAAGAGCGGCAGACCGAGATTCTGTAATTACAGCCCAGTCGATGCGCCAGCTCCTCCTCCCTGCGGCCCAGAAAGTGGTTATTTTAGTAACTTCTAATTACGCAAAAGGTCAAAACCTACAACAAAGAACAGAAACCACCGTGATCTCACTACTCAGAAACAGTAAGCACACTGGTCTCTAGGTCCTCACACTCCAGGCCATTTTTAGAGCATCCCAAGGTTTAAGCAAAAAGGCATCTTAATACGAACGCAACTTTGTAACTGCCTTCCTTGCTTGACAGACACAACCAAACAAGGGGGCAGGATGTGATGTGGCTGCCTTGCAACTCTGCAGGGCCCCGGGTCAGGGCTGCAGGGCCAAACAGTCACACAGCTGAGGCCGGGAGGGATGGGGGGTCCAGGCGCACGCACCACAGCCGCCCCCGGGGAGGCGAGGGTCGGAGCAGGAGCCCCTTCCGACCCGCCCCGGGCAGAGACAGACAGTGTCATCCTCAAAGTGGTCACGCACGTGGACCAACGGACAGGAAGAATGGCCACTTCGTGGAATACTCCTGCAGACAACTAGACCAACCCGGCACTGAAGTGAAAGTCAAAGCCGCTCAGTCGCGGCCGACTCTTTGCAACCCCCAGGACTACACAGTTCGTGGAGCTCTCCAGGCCAGAATACCGGAGTGGGCTGCCTTTCCTTCTCCAGGGGAGCCTCCCAGGCATCAAAGCCAGGTCTCCGCATTGCAGGTGAATTATTTACCAACTGAGCTATGGGGGAAGCCTTCCAAGAGCTCTGTTTCACTTTGTGTGTGTGCCCATGGCGTCAACACGCTCCTTTTACTGGATAAGGTGATGGGTTCCTCCATGGGCAGCCTTCAGCCCCATCTGCCCCAGCCTGGGGACCCCGGGATGCCTCTGCAGGCGCACCATGGCCCCGAGCAGGGAGCCATCCAGCCCCAACCCTGACAACCAAGGTTCATAGAGCTGTAACATTTAAATTAAAGGCAAAGAAGTGATGACTTGTCATTTAAATGATTGAAAAGTATGGCTGTAAGAAGTTAAATGTGGCCCAGTCCACTTGCAACATCAGGAAGATGCTGCTCTTGGGAGGACGGAAACTGTTCCCAGATCACTTGCTGGAGGTGGTTCTCCCCGAGGCATCTGACCCTGCGAGTGCCCAAGGACATGTGAGCATGGGTCCTGCACCAGATGTGCAGGAGGGAAGGCAGCAGCCGTGAGCTAGCGTGTGGGTGGGCAGCGTCCGGCAGCCCCAGGGCGTGGGGACTCCTGCACAGGCAGGACCAGCCTGAAGCCAGGGAAAGGAGGGAAGGGGTGAGTGTCCTCACTCCGCTCCTCACACTTCAGCTGCACGTCAGGCTGTGGAAGGACAGAGCTCACTGGGTGGGCTGACCTGCCCAGGCGGCCGAGCTCCCTCTGATACGTCCCCTGGATGGGGCGCCAGACCCTGCCGGCTGTCGGGTTAAGATCAGACGAGGGATCTTTGATTCTACAACAACTTTATCAAACAAGCAACGAAACACCAAGGTGGTTACTGGAGGAGATTTGGGAGTCAGGGCCACAACACAGCAAGGCACGCAGCCGCCTCGTGGGGCAAGGCTGAGCCCCAGAGCCTGACTGTGTCAGGGGCCTGTCCCGGGGGCGACGCCCTCCTGGCCTCCGGGGCGCTCTCCCCTCCCTCGCAGCCGTCATCTGAGTCTGGGCCTGCGCCTCTGAGCGTCCATGTCAGGGGCCTGGCCTCCTGGACTCCTGGGCGCTCTCCCCTCCCTCGCAGCTGCCGTCTGAGTCTGGGCCTGTGTCTCTGGGCGTCCGCATCAGGGGCCTGGCCTCCCGGCCTCCCGGGTGTGCTTCCCTCCCTCGCAGCCGCCGTCTGCGTCTGGCCTGCGGCTCGGGGTGCCACCCCCCGGGGTGGCCCCTTGATGACTGAGCCGCCTCCTTCCTGTGCTCTTTCAGTGGCTTCTGGCCTCAGGAATTCCCACGAGGTGTGTCCAGCAACCCCTCCACCTTCTGCGCCTCTAACCCTCTCTCCCCTTTCATCCCTTTGTGTCTCTGGGTATCTTTCAAATGTAATGCCTTCAGTTTACCGATTTTCCCTTCGGCTACGTCTAATCAGCTGTCTAACGCATTCACTGAGTTTTTCACGTGCATTTCTGGGACCTTCCTCTCTGGAAACTATCTGAATTTTCCAAGTTGGTTCAGGCACTCTTACCCTGCTGCTGTTTACAGTCTTGTCTCTCATTACTCTGTGTTCACCGAACTTTGTTAGCTGACACTCCACGAGCCCTGCAAGTCTGATCTGCTGTCTACTGTCTACTGCGCATCCTGGAAATGCACACGATGCTTTACTCCTGTGTCCTCTGCGCATTTTCTCCTTGAGCACAAGTTCCCTGGAATGCTACACTGGAGACCCCGAGAGCTAGACTGAAGAAGACTGGATTTGCTTTCGACTGGCTCATCATTGTCTCTGCGGGTGCTACAAACCACTAACCCTGGACTGCATTCATACATGTGCATGGACTGTGGTTCTAGACCGCAGAGTGTGGCATGGATCCAGGCTGCACACTCACAAGACCCGGCTCTGCTTGTGAGCGCTTGGCGCCGAGTGGAGGCCGCCTCCCTAGCTGACTTCTCTTACAGGCGGGCTCCTTGCTTTCACCCCCACACTGTAGAGTCAAGGTCTGGGAAGACAGCGTGGCCCCCAAGTGTGAATACAGTTTTTGCCTCAATCCTAAACACAGTCAAATTACAAACCATTTTTTAAACTGAAGTATACTTAGTTGACAATGTGTTGTCTTCGGGTTCACAGCAAAGTGATCCACACACACACACACTCTTTCCCAGATTTTCTTCATTATAGGCTATTGCGAGATACTGAGTACGGCTCTGTGTTCACGGGAGGTCTTCGCTGTTTATCTGTCTTACGTGCAGCGGTGTGCACCTGTCACTCCCTCTCCCCTCCCCCACTGTGCCCTTTGCAACCGTCCGTTTGTTTTCTCTGTTTCTGGTTTGTAAGCAAGTTCATTCGTGTCTTTTTTCTTAGATCCCGCATGTCAGCAATACCATGTGACGCTTATTCTCTGTCTGACTTGCTTAGTTAGTATGGCACTCTCTAGGTCCGCCCACGCCTCCGCACGGGCACTGTTCCATTCTTCGTGGCCACGTGGCATTCCACTGTGTGCTCACCCGTTCGTTTACCTGCTGCTGCGCATCTCGGTTGCTTGTGTGGTTGTGCCGTTGTGAACAGTGCTGCAGGGCACACTGGCGTGCCTGCGTCTCCTTAAACCACGGCTTTCTCTGCATATGAGCTCAGGACTCGGACTTCTGGGTCATACAGCAGTTCTGTTTTTAGTATTCTAACTAAAAAACCTTGTGTCCCGCACAGTTTAGTTTTGATTTGCTTTCCCCGAATAATCAGCGGTGCTGGCACCCTTTAATGTGCCTGTTGGCTCTCTGTATGTCTTTCGAGAAATGTACAGGTTTTCTGCCTGTCTTCTGGTTGGGTTGTTTGGTTTTTTGGCATTAAGCTGTATGAGCTACTTATACACTTTGGACATTAATCATCTGTCAGTAGTGTCATTTGCAAATACCTGCTCTAATTCCGCAGGTCATCTTGTCATTTTGTTTATGGTTTCCCTAAAAAAGGAAACAAAAGCTGTGCAGACGTGTGCACATTTAGGGCCCATTTGCTTGCTGTTTCGTATTTTTGTAGGCTCTCGGAATTATTTTGTGCAAATTTGTCTATTTGCTGTCAGCTTTAACTTTCTGCTTTCAGTACTCCTGGCCTTATCTTGTATATTAGATAAACACTCAATAAATATTAGTTGAGCTAATGAATACATTAACCTTATAAGCTAGCATGTTAACACTGCCTGTGCGGAAAGTATGAATGGGGAGTGAGGGTCCGAAGGAGCGTATGCTCTGGGTCCTCCTGAGTTACCCGGGCCCTCCTGAGCTATCCGGCCCTCCTGGAGCTACCCGGCCCCCTTGGACTTACCCGCCGTCCCCCCTGGAGTTACCCAGGCCCTCCTGGAGCTACCCGGGCCCCCTGGAGTTACCCGGGCCCCCCTGGAGTTACCCAGGCCTTCCTGGAGCTACCCGGGCCCTCCTGGAGTTACCCGGGCCTTCCTGGAGCTACCTGGCCCCCGTGGAGTTACCTGGGCCCTCCTGGAGTTACCCGGGCCCCCCTGGAGCTACCCGGGCCCTCCTGGAGTTACCCGGGCCCCCCTGGAGTTACCCGGGCCTTCCTGGAGCTACTCGGGCCTTCTTGGAGTTACCTGGGCCTTCCTGGAGGGCTGGCCCCTGGAACAGCCTCCGGGGCTGCCCTGGCTCTGGCTGCATCACAGGGAGACCCCCACCTTGACAACACCACTACACCCCGGCTTATGTGCAGCCCACAGTCTACCCTCCCTGCCCCCAGAGCACAGTGTCTTGTGCCACCAAAACCAGAACGTATGGCTTCTATTTCTAAACTCATAAGAAATATTTTTAGGAATGGTCCTCACTTCTTGCCCTCACCTGAGGCAGAGGCTCCGAGTCGCTTCCCAGAGACCCTCACCCAGCAGGCCTGCAGGGGGCCCAGTTTCACAGGGGCTGGTGCTGATTCTCCAGGTTTATTTCCCTCTAACAGGGACCATTTAAACACAGAAGGACTCCTCTCCTGGGGCGCTCACAGAAATAACACTTGCTGGTTATCCCAGAGCCACACTCAACTCTTAGCCTCCTCAGTCTGCTCATTTTGCTTCAGCAAATCACTTCAGAGGATGCTGAGTGTGGACTGAAATAACACAGGGCCTCGGGAGCCGCCCTGTGAGTGTGGGCAGCGACAGGGCAGATGGTGAAGGGAAGTGTCTCCATGTTCGGGGGCAGGAGATCTTAATGGTTTCTAAAACTCAAGTTCATTAGGTCATCAGAACGTGCTGTTTGTTCCCACTTAGAAGCAGCAGTAAGCAAGGATATAATTCATCCGCTAAAAATGTTCTCAAGACCAAAATAGCTCTGGGATGGACCCACACAACCCACAGTCCTCGAGGGCGGGGCCGCAGCCAGAACCTCGCCTGTGCTGGTCGAGACCCCACCCGGCCCTGTGTTTCTCCCAGACCCACACCCTGGCCCCACCCACCTGCCGGGCAGCAAGGCACCGCCCCCAGCATGCTGTGACCACAGGCGCTACAGTTCCTCNGTCTACCCACGGTCTCTCCTGCAGGGTCCCGGCCTGGCCAGGGCCTGGACACCGTGGTCAGCAGGGCATCTGGGAACTCAGAGAGAAGCCCCCATCCTGAGACTCAGGGGCTCAGGGAGGGTAGAGACAGGTACTGGGGGGATGCTCTGAGCTGCAGGCTTGCCCTGGACCAGACAGCCCCAGGACTACAGGAGGAGGAGTCCCCCTCAGGGCCCCAGGACTGTGTGAAGAGGGTCCCCCTCAGAGCCCCTGGGGCTGTGGGAAGAGGGTCCTCCTCAGAGCCCCCG
Source organism: Raphicerus campestris (assembly GCA_006410735.1). Lineage (NCBI taxonomy): Eukaryota > Metazoa > Chordata > Mammalia > Artiodactyla > Bovidae > Raphicerus > Raphicerus campestris. Next base: position 691,301 of record SJYW01056728.1, read on the forward strand.
GGACTGTGGGGGGAGGGTCCTCTCAGAGCCCCCGGGACTGTGGGAAGACGGTCCCCCTCAGGGCCCCCGGGACTGTGGGGGGAGGGTCCCCTCAGGGCCCCCGGGACTGTGGGGGGAGGGTCCCCTCAGAGCCCCCGGGACACCCACTCCAGCTGGTATGGAACATTTAGACTTGAGACCTGCATTTATGTCAAAAATATTTTAAGCTTTAACTTGAGAAATTAGAAAAACGCAAGCAAAGAAGATGCTATCTGTACAGTCTCATAATGTCAGTTGGTGTTTTCTAGTCAACAACTTGGTTTTCATTAAAAACATCTGAGAAAATGACGTCTTTCCCCTCAAACCACAGACTTCCTCTCCCCCCGTCACACCCTAACCCCAAACAGCTTCTCCCGAGAAGACTGTGGAGGCCCTTCTGGGTCTAGTCACTCCCATCACACAAAGCTCTATTTTCCGAGCAATTTGCATCGCCCAGAACGAAGAACAGAAGGACCCTCTCAAGTCACTGACCCTCATGATCCCTCTGACTGCAAACCGGAAGCTCGCGCCCACCCACTAGGGAAGAGCCTTTCATTCGGAAAAGATCTTGGCAAGAGCGGCAGACCGAGATTCTGTAATTACAGCCCAGTCGATGCGCCAGCTCCTCCTCCCTGCGGCCCAGAAAGTGGTTATTTTAGTAACTTCTAATTACGCAAAAGGTCAAAACCTACAACAAAGAACAGAAACCACCGTGATCTCACTACTCAGAAACAGTAAGCACACTGGTCTCTAGGTCCTCACACTCCAGGCCATTTTTAGAGCATCCCAAGGTTTAAGCAAAAAGGCATCTTAATACGAACGCAACTTTGTAACTGCCTTCCTTGCTTGACAGACACAACCAAACAAGGGGGCAGGATGTGATGTGGCTGCCTTGCAACTCTGCAGGGCCCCGGGTCAGGGCTGCAGGGCCAAACAGTCACACAGCTGAGGCCGGGAGGGATGGGGGGTCCAGGCGCACGCACCACAGCCGCCCCCGGGGAGGCGAGGGTCGGAGCAGGAGCCCCTTCCGACCCGCCCCGGGCAGAGACAGACAGTGTCATCCTCAAAGTGGTCACGCACGTGGACCAACGGACAGGAAGAATGGCCACTTCGTGGAATACTCCTGCAGACAACTAGACCAACCCGGCACTGAAGTGAAAGTCAAAGCCGCTCAGTCGCGGCCGACTCTTTGCAACCCCCAGGACTACACAGTTCGTGGAGCTCTCCAGGCCAGAATACCGGAGTGGGCTGCCTTTCCTTCTCCAGGGGAGCCTCCCAGGCATCAAAGCCAGGTCTCCGCATTGCAGGTGAATTATTTACCAACTGAGCTATGGGGGAAGCCTTCCAAGAGCTCTGTTTCACTTTGTGTGTGTGCCCATGGCGTCAACACGCTCCTTTTACTGGATAAGGTGATGGGTTCCTCCATGGGCAGCCTTCAGCCCCATCTGCCCCAGCCTGGGGACCCCGGGATGCCTCTGCAGGCGCACCATGGCCCCGAGCAGGGAGCCATCCAGCCCCAACCCTGACAACCAAGGTTCATAGAGCTGTAACATTTAAATTAAAGGCAAAGAAGTGATGACTTGTCATTTAAATGATTGAAAAGTATGGCTGTAAGAAGTTAAATGTGGCCCAGTCCACTTGCAACATCAGGAAGATGCTGCTCTTGGGAGGACGGAAACTGTTCCCAGATCACTTGCTGGAGGTGGTTCTCCCCGAGGCATCTGACCCTGCGAGTGCCCAAGGACATGTGAGCATGGGTCCTGCACCAGATGTGCAGGAGGGAAGGCAGCAGCCGTGAGCTAGCGTGTGGGTGGGCAGCGTCCGGCAGCCCCAGGGCGTGGGGACTCCTGCACAGGCAGGACCAGCCTGAAGCCAGGGAAAGGAGGGAAGGGGTGAGTGTCCTCACTCCGCTCCTCACACTTCAGCTGCACGTCAGGCTGTGGAAGGACAGAGCTCACTGGGTGGGCTGACCTGCCCAGGCGGCCGAGCTCCCTCTGATACGTCCCCTGGATGGGGCGCCAGACCCTGCCGGCTGTCGGGTTAAGATCAGACGAGGGATCTTTGATTCTACAACAACTTTATCAAACAAGCAACGAAACACCAAGGTGGTTACTGGAGGAGATTTGGGAGTCAGGGCCACAACACAGCAAGGCACGCAGCCGCCTCGTGGGGCAAGGCTGAGCCCCAGAGCCTGACTGTGTCAGGGGCCTGTCCCGGGGGCGACGCCCTCCTGGCCTCCGGGGCGCTCTCCCCTCCCTCGCAGCCGTCATCTGAGTCTGGGCCTGCGCCTCTGAGCGTCCATGTCAGGGGCCTGGCCTCCTGGACTCCTGGGCGCTCTCCCCTCCCTCGCAGCTGCCGTCTGAGTCTGGGCCTGTGTCTCTGGGCGTCCGCATCAGGGGCCTGGCCTCCCGGCCTCCCGGGTGTGCTTCCCTCCCTCGCAGCCGCCGTCTGCGTCTGGCCTGCGGCTCGGGGTGCCACCCCCCGGGGTGGCCCCTTGATGACTGAGCCGCCTCCTTCCTGTGCTCTTTCAGTGGCTTCTGGCCTCAGGAATTCCCACGAGGTGTGTCCAGCAACCCCTCCACCTTCTGCGCCTCTAACCCTCTCTCCCCTTTCATCCCTTTGTGTCTCTGGGTATCTTTCAAATGTAATGCCTTCAGTTTACCGATTTTCCCTTCGGCTACGTCTAATCAGCTGTCTAACGCATTCACTGAGTTTTTCACGTGCATTTCTGGGACCTTCCTCTCTGGAAACTATCTGAATTTTCCAAGTTGGTTCAGGCACTCTTACCCTGCTGCTGTTTACAGTCTTGTCTCTCATTACTCTGTGTTCACCGAACTTTGTTAGCTGACACTCCACGAGCCCTGCAAGTCTGATCTGCTGTCTACTGTCTACTGCGCATCCTGGAAATGCACACGATGCTTTACTCCTGTGTCCTCTGCGCATTTTCTCCTTGAGCACAAGTTCCCTGGAATGCTACACTGGAGACCCCGAGAGCTAGACTGAAGAAGACTGGATTTGCTTTCGACTGGCTCATCATTGTCTCTGCGGGTGCTACAAACCACTAACCCTGGACTGCATTCATACATGTGCATGGACTGTGGTTCTAGACCGCAGAGTGTGGCATGGATCCAGGCTGCACACTCACAAGACCCGGCTCTGCTTGTGAGCGCTTGGCGCCGAGTGGAGGCCGCCTCCCTAGCTGACTTCTCTTACAGGCGGGCTCCTTGCTTTCACCCCCACACTGTAGAGTCAAGGTCTGGGAAGACAGCGTGGCCCCCAAGTGTGAATACAGTTTTTGCCTCAATCCTAAACACAGTCAAATTACAAACCATTTTTTAAACTGAAGTATACTTAGTTGACAATGTGTTGTCTTCGGGTTCACAGCAAAGTGATCCACACACACACACACTCTTTCCCAGATTTTCTTCATTATAGGCTATTGCGAGATACTGAGTACGGCTCTGTGTTCACGGGAGGTCTTCGCTGTTTATCTGTCTTACGTGCAGCGGTGTGCACCTGTCACTCCCTCTCCCCTCCCCCACTGTGCCCTTTGCAACCGTCCGTTTGTTTTCTCTGTTTCTGGTTTGTAAGCAAGTTCATTCGTGTCTTTTTTCTTAGATCCCGCATGTCAGCAATACCATGTGACGCTTATTCTCTGTCTGACTTGCTTAGTTAGTATGGCACTCTCTAGGTCCGCCCACGCCTCCGCACGGGCACTGTTCCATTCTTCGTGGCCACGTGGCATTCCACTGTGTGCTCACCCGTTCGTTTACCTGCTGCTGCGCATCTCGGTTGCTTGTGTGGTTGTGCCGTTGTGAACAGTGCTGCAGGGCACACTGGCGTGCCTGCGTCTCCTTAAACCACGGCTTTCTCTGCATATGAGCTCAGGACTCGGACTTCTGGGTCATACAGCAGTTCTGTTTTTAGTATTCTAACTAAAAAACCTTGTGTCCCGCACAGTTTAGTTTTGATTTGCTTTCCCCGAATAATCAGCGGTGCTGGCACCCTTTAATGTGCCTGTTGGCTCTCTGTATGTCTTTCGAGAAATGTACAGGTTTTCTGCCTGTCTTCTGGTTGGGTTGTTTGGTTTTTTGGCATTAAGCTGTATGAGCTACTTATACACTTTGGACATTAATCATCTGTCAGTAGTGTCATTTGCAAATACCTGCTCTAATTCCGCAGGTCATCTTGTCATTTTGTTTATGGTTTCCCTAAAAAAGGAAACAAAAGCTGTGCAGACGTGTGCACATTTAGGGCCCATTTGCTTGCTGTTTCGTATTTTTGTAGGCTCTCGGAATTATTTTGTGCAAATTTGTCTATTTGCTGTCAGCTTTAACTTTCTGCTTTCAGTACTCCTGGCCTTATCTTGTATATTAGATAAACACTCAATAAATATTAGTTGAGCTAATGAATACATTAACCTTATAAGCTAGCATGTTAACACTGCCTGTGCGGAAAGTATGAATGGGGAGTGAGGGTCCGAAGGAGCGTATGCTCTGGGTCCTCCTGAGTTACCCGGGCCCTCCTGAGCTATCCGGCCCTCCTGGAGCTACCCGGCCCCCTTGGACTTACCCGCCGTCCCCCCTGGAGTTACCCAGGCCCTCCTGGAGCTACCCGGGCCCCCTGGAGTTACCCGGGCCCCCCTGGAGTTACCCAGGCCTTCCTGGAGCTACCCGGGCCCTCCTGGAGTTACCCGGGCCTTCCTGGAGCTACCTGGCCCCCGTGGAGTTACCTGGGCCCTCCTGGAGTTACCCGGGCCCCCCTGGAGCTACCCGGGCCCTCCTGGAGTTACCCGGGCCCCCCTGGAGTTACCCGGGCCTTCCTGGAGCTACTCGGGCCTTCTTGGAGTTACCTGGGCCTTCCTGGAGGGCTGGCCCCTGGAACAGCCTCCGGGGCTGCCCTGGCTCTGGCTGCATCACAGGGAGACCCCCACCTTGACAACACCACTACACCCCGGCTTATGTGCAGCCCACAGTCTACCCTCCCTGCCCCCAGAGCACAGTGTCTTGTGCCACCAAAACCAGAACGTATGGCTTCTATTTCTAAACTCATAAGAAATATTTTTAGGAATGGTCCTCACTTCTTGCCCTCACCTGAGGCAGAGGCTCCGAGTCGCTTCCCAGAGACCCTCACCCAGCAGGCCTGCAGGGGGCCCAGTTTCACAGGGGCTGGTGCTGATTCTCCAGGTTTATTTCCCTCTAACAGGGACCATTTAAACACAGAAGGACTCCTCTCCTGGGGCGCTCACAGAAATAACACTTGCTGGTTATCCCAGAGCCACACTCAACTCTTAGCCTCCTCAGTCTGCTCATTTTGCTTCAGCAAATCACTTCAGAGGATGCTGAGTGTGGACTGAAATAACACAGGGCCTCGGGAGCCGCCCTGTGAGTGTGGGCAGCGACAGGGCAGATGGTGAAGGGAAGTGTCTCCATGTTCGGGGGCAGGAGATCTTAATGGTTTCTAAAACTCAAGTTCATTAGGTCATCAGAACGTGCTGTTTGTTCCCACTTAGAAGCAGCAGTAAGCAAGGATATAATTCATCCGCTAAAAATGTTCTCAAGACCAAAATAGCTCTGGGATGGACCCACACAACCCACAGTCCTCGAGGGCGGGGCCGCAGCCAGAACCTCGCCTGTGCTGGTCGAGACCCCACCCGGCCCTGTGTTTCTCCCAGACCCACACCCTGGCCCCACCCACCTGCCGGGCAGCAAGGCACCGCCCCCAGCATGCTGTGACCACAGGCGCTACAGTTCCTCCCCTAGGGTGGGGTCCCTAGGGTGGGGTCCGGGGCCAGGGGGCCTGGAGCTGGTGGGAAATGTGAATCACAGCCCACCGGATCCAACCGGAACCAACCGGGCTTGAACAGGCTCTCGGGGGATTCGTACACAAGCTGACCTCTTTCTTCTGCTGCAAACTCCTCTGTCTCCAGGCCTGAACTCTCCCTTTCTCACCTGTTCCCCCACCTCAAATTCCATTGGCAAACGCTCGCAAGGCCTCTGACCTCTGTGGGCAGTGACTTCTACACTCATCTTGAGCCTCTTTAGGAAAAGGAAGATGGTCAAAATGCTTCCCAAATGCTTATGCTCTGAGATCCACGATCTGCACTCTTGTTGCACCTGTTCATCTGGACTTCGGAAGTTCCCACCCACCTCCCAGCAGACAGACAGCCTCTGCTCTGTCCTCCCACCCAGTCCTGGACACTAGGAGCGTTCAGGGACCACCAGCTCATAACTGCCCAGTGAGCCAAGAGACAAAGAGATGGAAGGTCAGGGATTATCAGCCTCAGAGCAGCAGCAGACATACCAGAGTGATTTCTCCACGACTTTGGTCCTGAAAACCTCCTCCTGGTCGAGGTTCACTGTGCAGTAACAGTCGCGCATCTTGTTTGGCCCCGGGTATGTGGGAAGGTTTTTGGCTTCACCTAAAGGCAAATGTAAGTCATCAGTTTGGCATGGAATTGTTTAGTCTCCCAGCTAGCCTCAGCTGTCTTTCCCAATAATGGGCTTATTCCGCAGCAAGGCGCCTGCTCACTTCTGCACATCCTGCACGTTTCTTCTCACCACCAGTCAAAGTGCCGAAGAAAACGCCATCTGTGCCGTTACATGAAGGGGACACACACGAGCCTCTAAAACAGCGGATTCCTGTAAAAGTAGGGGTCCAGCAGCCTAGGGGTTAAGGACTGTTTCTTTTAACTTCTTGGTCAGCTCAGTTCAGCTGCTCAGTCATGTCCAACTCCTTGCAACGCCATGGACTGCAGCACGCCAGGCCTCCCTGTCCATCACCAATTCCCGGAGTTTACTCAAACTCATGTCACTGAGTCAGCGATTAGTCCCTTTAGTATTTTTAATGTTTAAATCATGGTGTGTGTTAATCACTCAGTCGTGTCTGACTCTTTGCGACCCCGTGGACTGTAGCCCACCTGGCTCCTCTGTCCACGTGATTCTCCAGGCAAGAATACTGGAGTGGGTGGCCATTTCCTCCTCCAGGGGATCTTCCCAACCCAGGGACTGAACCTGTGTCTCCTGCACTGCAGGCAGATTCTTTACCATCTGAGCCACCAGGGAAGACCTTAAATTATGGTAAGATACACAGAAACTCAAACCACTCTCTCACTCCCCTTTAAGCGCACAGCTCAGCGGCACTCTCCGTTAACTGCAGGACACTTGCACAACCAACCTCAAGAACCCTTTCATCTCAGAACACAGAGGCTTTCCACCCAGGAGGCAACAGGCCCCATTTCCGCTCCCGCAGCCCACTTCCAGCTTCGGGCTCTGTGGCCCTGGCGACCCCAGGGGCCTCGCAGGAGTGGGGTCACCGTGCTTGTCCTTCTGGGCCTGGCTTATGTTGCTCAATGCTGTGTTCTCAAGGCTCACCCACACCCTGGCCTGACACAGCATCCCCTTCTTTCCCAAGGCTGACACTTGCTTATCTATTAACCCCAACTCTCTTTTTATTTTGATTAACTTGATAGTATTAGGTCAAAGTTAGGGCAATAACCAACGATCACAAAGAGTCAGAAATGACTGAAGTAGCTCAGCATGCACGCACAAACACCAGTGAGGAGGAGTCCAGGGGCCAGCTACGCCCGTGCCTCCCCCTGTGCCCTGGGAGAAAGGGCCCGAGCTGCAGGCGGCCTGGTGCCACCGGCCCACAGCGCCTGTGACCCCGGCTCTGACTGCAGACCACCGGCAAAGCCACAGCTGCCGGGCCCTCTGCAGGAGCTGGGGGGAGCTCGCTGCGGGCCACTGAGGCCCCTCTGCTTGTGGACCAAGTGGGAGCAGAGGGGACTTCTCCTCCCAGGTCAGAAGGAAGGAGCCCCCTCAAGGAGCTCCTGCCTCCCAGGGGCCTCCTGTTCCCCAGCTGGGCGTGTGAGGGCCCCAGACGCAGGGCCAGGGAGGGGGCTGGGTCTGAGCCCCCAGCACCATTGGAGCAGTCCCGACTCAGCAACACCTGCCAGCACCACCCCGGGCTGCACCCCTGCCCCGGTTGAAGCTGAAGGAAAAACAACCACAGAAGCCAAACTGAAACCAGAGCAGAAGCTCCTCAGAGCTCACACCCGGAACGGCCACGCCGCCACCCCAGGAGCACGCTCGCCTCTGCTCTCGGGGAACACACGTTTGCAGCTTCCTGCCGCAGCCTCTGAAGGGCAGAGGCGAGTCTGCGAGCCCGAAGCCTCTCTTCCAGCTTTTCATTAATGTCATCACTTGGGACGGAGGAGAGCGATAACCGAGTGGATGTTTTCTGAGCCAATAAATCGAGCGTTCTGAGGCTTCCTAGCAGTGCCGGCTGCAACCTGAACGCACACACCTGCTGCACTCCGGGGACCTGCCACACCATCCCTGGGACCCCAGGCCCCTCCTGGAGCCTCAGCTCCCCGCCACCCCGAATGAGGCATAAGGACACACGCCCCAGGTTCCTCTAACTCAAAAGCTGCTGCAGGGTTTTCCTACGGGAATCGTCAGGGAATCATCAGTGACTTTCAGGTGGTGAAGAAAAAGAAATAACCAATGAATGTTTTCCTGCGATTACCCCCACGACAGCTCAATGCTGCAAGGCCTTGGACACCAGGCCACTCCAGCGGAGCTGGGCATAGAAACACAGGCAAGCTGAGAAGGGCACGTGATTCCAGGCAGCTTCCAGCCCCGTCATGAAGTGTATAGAGACAGATTTTCCATGCGCTCCTGGCAGACGCAAGCGCTCACGTGTACTCACGCAGGTGCGTGAAGACCGTGACGAACCGCATCCGAACGCCCCATCGACTTCCTGCCACTTCCCAAACTGATGCTCACAGCCTTCTCCCGAAAGCACTCCGACTTCCCTGCTGACACTGCTAGGATGTGACTGCACTTCCTGTTGGATTTTTTTTTCAAGAAATGAGATATTTGGCTGCAAGTGCCTATGTTTCTTAAAAGTAGAATTAAATTCTTTTTTTTTTTTAAGTCTTACTGGAGATAGCCTTTAGTGGAAAACACAGGATGGGGACTTCTCCTGTTTGTTCTCCTAAGAACCTCAGAACACAAGCAGCAGCAGTTGACACTTCTCTTCCAGAACAGAGGAGATGGAAATACCTTCTCTGAACAACCAATTAAAACTGTGAGAGGATGAACATGGCCTCCCACCCCCCGCCCCACCCCTGGGGCTACAGAACCCTCCTGGTTGCTATGGCAATGGCAGCACCCAAGACCAGCCAGGCCCCGGAGCCAGTGCTACCAAGTGACTCAGGCTGGGGGGCGGGGAGGAGGCCGGCACCCCCTCCGGCCACGTCCTCTGCCGGGCCCTGCAGCTGGGGGCCCGCTGTGGCCACGGGGCAGGGGCGGGTCCCAGCCACCCCAGAGCAGATGGCGTCTCTTCCGCGCGCGTCACTTATGCCCAGGGCTGGAGGTCGGTTTCTCCCTGACCACAGATCACAGGGCCTTTCTGTCCCTCAAGTGAGAAGAGAGACGTGTTCTTTTTTCCCACGTGTGGAGCTGTTTCCCTAAGAAGGCAAAGTCATGCCTGGTGTTCGGTAGGTGCTGATTATTTGATAAATGAATGGATGGGTAAATGCCTGCAAAGAAAAAGGGAAGTAAACTCTGGTTTCATTCTAAGAGCCAAATAAGTCACATTATCAAATGTGTCCCTCCTGTTAACCACAACTCCAAAACGTACACTGTTCACCCAGAGTGACTGCTGGTGGATTGATCCAGACAGCAAATTTGTGCCAAGTATCATCTCTGAATGCTGAATTTACTGACAGACATAAAAGGCAGCACCTAGAAGCCCGTAACAAATCAGCGCTGAAGCAGCAACTGCTGCTGCTAAGTCACTTCAGTCGTGCCCAACTCTGTGCAACCCCAAGACGGCAGCCCACCAGGCTCCCCCAAGCAGCAAACCGGTCTCTAATTAAGGCGTCAGACCGTGGTTCCTGGACGCTGCTGGCGACGCTCCGTGCACCCTCCAGGCGATCACAGCCAGAAAGACCCAGCCCCGCAGAGGGCTGGTCTCCAGCCTGACCCGGCAGAGGGGCGGGCCTCCTGAGGGCCATGGGTGGTCCCCGCAGCTCCACCAGCTTCAGCCCAGACAAGGAAGCCCACCGCCCTGCAGGGCCAGCAGTGTGGTCTGCACCCCAAGAGGCCATCGCTGGTCCAGCCGGCCCAGGCCCCACGTCCACGGGCTCGCCTCCGAGGGGCTCTGACCTCAGCTGCTGCCCTCACCCACCCCTGGGAAGACGCCAGCAGTGAACCAGGGCTTCACATTCGCCGTGTCCATGAAGCACGGGACCTCCGCTCTGTCCTACTATGTAGGCTGGTCCTCAGCTCAGCTACAGACCAAGCTCTGTAACCACACGTGACCAGCTGCAGGAGCCCCGGACCCTCGTCCTGCGGAGACAGCCCTCCCCAGCCCTCCCCGTGCACAGGGGCAGGACCTGGTGGGGAGCCACAGCCCCCAGACTCCCGTCTGCTCTCTCCAAGTGCCTACAGGGCTACGGAGTCTGGTGGCCAGTGTAGCTCCCTATAGCTACATAAAAGCCCATTTCCCACCGGAGATCAGTTTCATGATGAAAACATTCTCTTTCCTTGAATATGTTTTTGACTGCCTTGCTATTTTCTTCTAACACTTGATATTAAATAGAACATCTTCTCAGATGGCTCGGGGTAAAAAGACCCACCTGACAAAGCAGCCGACACAGAACAGACGCAGGTTGGTCCCTGGGCCGGGAAGATGCCCTGGAGGAGGAAGCAGCCCCCTCCAGCATCCCTGCCTGGCCGGGAAGATGCCCTGGAGGAGGAAGCAGCCCCCTCCAGCATCCCTGCCTGGGGTGCTCCCTGGACAGAGGAGCCTGGCGGGCCACAGTCCACGGTGTCGAAAGAGTCGGACAGCGGAGCGACCGAGCATGCCCGCAGTCAGATGAGGCTGGGCTCTGAATCGAGCCGCAGGCGGCCTCTTCTCCCACAGGCTGGTTTACCAGCCGGGAGGCCTCTGGGCTGAGCTGCCTGGGCCAGAGCAGCCAAGGTCCACTCCAGGTACTGGGGTGAGGGGGGCATGCCTAGGACGCAGGAAGGCTCGCAAACGTGCATCTCAGGTCTCCCCCAGTTTCCAAAAAGAACAGATGACAACGTGAAAGACGAGAATGAAGCAGGTCTGCTGGAAGGAAATGGAGTCTAACATATGGTAGGAGAGAGAGCTACGCCTTCCAGCCCACCGTGAGTGGCTCTGTGACACACCCAGGCGCCAAGGGCCCCGAGCAATAAACACGTGGCAACGCGGAACACGCAATTCTCTTGATTCACCTGCAAATGAAGCACACTAGCTCTCCAGGCGGAAACACTGTGAAAAGACAGTCAGGCGTGTCTTCGAGGAACTGTTGCAGAAGATGCAGAGACGGCCTCCGGGGCTCTTCTCTGATGACCTGTGCCAAGCACGCAGCATGGGAGGGGCCCCTGACGGCCGAGCCCCCCAGGCAGCCAGGAGCCCCAGGAAGAGACCGACCGGCCCCACTCCCCACACGGACCCTCAGACTCTGGGGTTGCGAGGCAGAGGGACCCCAGAGCCTCCGGTCACCCCCTCCTCACCGTGACCCACAGTCACGCCTGCTCCCTCTTCCTCTCTGCATCCAGCAGTGCTGGGTGGATGGTGAGCACTCCTGAAACCTGTGCTCCAGGGAGTCAAGGAGCGAGCCTGTGGCGACATGGTCTGCTGGGCGCTGACCACGCGGCAGCCTCTCCCAAACACACAGCACAGGGCGGCAGCGCTCCTGCGCTGCCCCTCCCAGCACCATTCCTGGGTCCCTCCCTCTGGTCTGGGCTGGCCTCAGGGCCCTGAGTGACCAGGGGCAACTGCAGGGCTTCCTGGGGGAGGCTGCAGCCACGAGCCTCCTCCCTCGCCGCTGGACTCCGGTGCTCTGTGTGCGGAGCCACAGGCCAGGCCCCGCTACCATGCAGGTGACCCAGGAAGCCCTGTCCAGCCTGACTTCCCAGCGTCCCACACGGTGACAGAGGCCTCAGGTGCCCACAGGGCAGCCTGCCCACCAGCTGCCCACCAGAGCTGCCTCCCAGCTGCACGTCCAGCCCGTATCCCTGTCCCGAAGTCCTGAGAGGTGACGGCTCAGCGCTCAGACGCTCAGGTGCTCGGGCAAAGCGGCACCTCTCCACCCACGGTGACGACCCAAAGGTGCAATGCAGCCGGCTACAGAGCACCCAGGAGGTCCCAGGTGTCCCCCCGGCTGAAGACACCCTGCCCTGCACCCTTGGTGCATCTGACTCTGACGCAAAGGTGGGACAAGCGTGCGGCGGGGACGCTAGGGCTCCGGCAGGACCTTCGGCAACTGGGGGAGGGTACGAGGCGCGTGGCAGTGGGCGACCCTTGGGTCGGCTGTCCCCATGCGGTGACTTTTCAATTCTGAATCACCTGACGCCATTCAACACTGGTGGCTTCACGCGTTTCTAATTCAGAACTCCCACACCTTTTGCGAACTCAGAAGGTCAGCCATGCTGGGCCACGTGTCCACCATGATGGCCACCGGCCAGGTCGGGGCAGCCCCGCCCAGGGGTCCTGCCTGCCCTCCTGCACTGAGACTGTCAGAGTTTATCTCATCACCACCCAAGCATCACCCAAGTACAAACATGAGCCGTGCCACGAGGGGGGTCCCTTCCTGCCTGAGGCCTCCTCCCACCCCAGAGGCTTTTGTCTCCCCCAGGGCCCAGGCGCAGGTCACCTCAAGTGCTGGGCATCTCTGGCTGAAAAAACAGTCCTGTGGGGCTGAGGGAGGGGAATCTGGGGCACAAGTCCATGGCATTCTTGCAAGTACAGGACGTGGGGCGGACGGCACCCTCCAGACTCCTGCGCCCGGTGCGCCCACACCAGCAGGAGCCCCCAGCTTCCGAGCCAGCGGGAAAGCAGGGGCTGCAAGGCCAGGTGAGGGCCCCCCACCCTGGCTGCCCCTGGCTGCACCTCACGCAGCCACTCCCGGAAGAGCCTGCAGTCCACCTNTGGGTGGTCCCCGCAGCTCCACCAGCTTCAGCCCAGACAAGGAAGCCCACCGCCCTGCAGGGCCAGCAGTGTGGTCTGCACCCCAAGAGGCCATCGCTGGTCCAGCCGGCCCAGGCCCCACGTCCACAGGCTCGCCTCCGAGGGGCTCTGACCTCAGCTGCTGCCCTCACCCACCCCTGGGAAGACGCCAGCGGTGAACCAGGGCTTCAGATTCGCCGTGTCCATGAAGCACGGGACCTCCGCTCTGTCCTACTATGTAGGCTGGTCCTCAGCTCAGCTACAGACCAAGCTCTGTAACCACACGTGACCAGCTGCAGGAGCCCCGGACCCTCGTCCTGCGGAGACAGCCCTCCCCAGCCCTCCCCGTGCACAGGGGCAGGACCTGGTGGGGAGCCACAGCCCCCAGACTCCCGTCTGCTCTCTCCAAGTGCCTACAGGGCTACGGAGTCTGGTGGCCAGTGTAGCTCCCTATAGCTACATAAAAGCCCATTTCCCACCGGAGATCAGTTTCATGATGAAAACATTCTCTTTCCTTGAATATGTTTTTGACTGCCTTGCTATTTTCTTCTAACACTTGATATTAAATAGAACATCTTCTCAGATGGCTCGGGGTAAAAAGACCCACCTGACAAAGCAGCCGACACAGAACAGACGCAGGTTGGTCCCTGGGCCGGGAAGATGCCCTGGAGGAGGAAGCAGCCCCCTCCAGCATCCCTGCCTGGCCGGGAAGATGCCCTGGAGGAGGAAGCAGCCCCCTCCAGCATCCCTGCCTGGGGTGCTCCCTGGACAGAGGAGCCTGGCGGGCCACAGTCCACGGTGTCGAAAGAGTCGGACAGCGGAGCGACCGAGCATGCCCGCAGTCAGATGAGGCTGGGCTCTGAATCGAGCCGCAGGCGGCCTCTTCTCCCACAGGCTGGTTTACCAGCCGGGAGGCCTCTGGGCTGAGCTGCCTGGGCCAGAGCAGCCAAGGTCCACTCCAGGTACTGGGGTGAGGGGGGCATGCCTAGGACGCAGGAAGGCTCGCAAACGTGCATCTCAGGTCTCCCCCAGTTTCCAAAAAGAACAGATGACAACGTGAAAGACGAGAATGAAGCAGGTCTGCTGGAAGGAAATGGAGTCTAACATATGGTAGGAGAGAGAGCTACGCCTTCCAGCCCACCGTGAGTGGCTCTGTGACACACCCAGGCGCCAAGGGCCCCGAGCAATAAACACGTGGCAACGCGGAACACGCAATTCTCTTGATTCACCTGCAAATGAAGCACACTAGCTCTCCAGGCGGAAACACTGTGAAAAGACAGTCAGGCGTGTCTTCGAGGAACTGTTGCAGAAGATGCAGAGACGGCCTCCGGGGCTCTTCTCTGATGACCTGTGCCAAGCACGCAGCATGGGAGGGGCCCCTGACGGCCGAGCCCCCCAGGCAGCCAGGAGCCCCAGGAAGAGACCGACCGGCCCCACTCCCCACACGGACCCTCAGACTCTGGGGTTGCGAGGCAGAGGGACCCCAGAGCCTCCGGTCACCCCCTCCTCACCGTGACCCACAGTCACGCCTGCTCCCTCTTCCTCTCTGCATCCAGCAGTGCTGGGTGGATGGTGAGCACTCCTGAAACCTGTGCTCCAGGGAGTCAAGGAGCGAGCCTGTGGCGACATGGTCTGCTGGGCGCTGACCACGCGGCAGCCTCTCCCAAACACACAGCACAGGGCGGCAGCGCTCCTGCGCTGCCCCTCCCAGCACCATTCCTGGGTCCCTCCCTCTGGTCTGGGCTGGCCTCAGGGCCCTGAGTGACCAGGGGCAACTGCAGGGCTTCCTGGGGGAGGCTGCAGCCACGAGCCTCCTCCCTCGCCGCTGGACTCCGGTGCTCTGTGTGCGGAGCCACAGGCCAGGCCCCGCTACCATGCAGGTGACCCAGGAAGCCCTGTCCAGCCTGACTTCCCAGCGTCCCACACGGTGACAGAGGCCTCAGGTGCCCACAGGGCAGCCTGCCCACCAGCTGCCCACCAGAGCTGCCTCCCAGCTGCACGTCCAGCCCGTATCCCTGTCCCGAAGTCCTGAGAGGTGACGGCTCAGCGCTCAGACGCTCAGGTGCTCGGGCAAAGCGGCACCTCTCCACCCACGGTGACGACCCAAAGGTGCAATGCAGCCGGCTACAGAGCACCCAGGAGGTCCCAGGTGTCCCCCCGGCTGAAGACACCCTGCCCTGCACCCTTGGTGCATCTGACTCTGACGCAAAGGTGGGACAAGCGTGCGGCAGGGACGCTAGGGCTCCGGCAGGACCTTCGGCAACTGGGGGAGGGTACGAGGCGCGTGGCAGTGGGCGACCCTTGGGTCGGCTGTCCCCATGCGGTGACTTTTCAATTCTGAATCACCTGACGCCATTCAACACTGGTGGCTTCACGCGTTTCTAATTCAGAACTCCCACACCTTTTGCGAACTCAGAAGGTCAGCCATGCTGGGCCACGTGTCCACCATGATGGCCACCGGCCAGGTCGGGGCAGCCCCGCCCAGGGGTCCTGCCTGCCCTCCTGCACTGAGACTGTCAGAGTTTATCTCATCACCACCCAAGCATCACCCAAGTACAAACATGAGCCGTGCCACGAGGGGGGTCCCTTCCTGCCTGAGGCCTCCTCCCACCCCAGAGGCTTTTGTCTCCCCCAGGGCCCAGGCGCAGGTCACCTCAAGTGCTGGGCATCTCTGGCTGAAAAAACAGTCCTGTGGGGCTGAGGGAGGGGAATCTGGGGCACAAGTCCGTGGCATTCTTGCAAGTACAGGACGTGGGGCGGACGGCACCCTCCAGACTCCTGCGCCCGGTGCGCCCACACCAGCAGGAGCCCCCAGCTTCCGAGCCAGCGGGAAAGCAGGGGCTGCAAGGCCAGGTGAGGGCCCCCCACCCTGGCTGCCCCTGGCTGCACCTCACGCAGCCACTCCCGGAAGAGCCTGCAGTCCACCTGCCCACCCGGAGCGCTCCTCTGTCTCCACTGGCGGCAAGGAAGAGACAAGTGTCGCTGAGGCTCCCAGGAGAGATGCGCCACAGGCACAAAGCAGCTGGGTGGGGCTCTCGCTCAGACCAGTTATGTGGACAACACACCCAGAATCACTTAGATCTTCTGTCTGAACTGGATCCCACATATGCAGCACCTGAACACACGAAATGTTAGGTAACTTTGCTTTCACTCAGATGCCCGTCTTTTCCCAACGGGAAAAANCGCCACAGGCACAAAGCAGCTGGGTGGGGCTCTCGCTCAGACCAGTTATGTGGACAACACACCCAGAATCACTTAGATCTTCTGTCTGAACTGGATCCCACATATGCAGCACCTGAACACACGAAATGTTAGGTAACTTTGCTTTCACTCAGATGCCCGTCTTTTCCCAACGGGAAAAAAAGCATATGCTACTAGTCTCTTGTGCTTTTCTAATTAAGCCAGAAAAAAAAAATAGTGTCCTTGGACAACAACTCAATCCTGAAATAAAAGCTGTGAAATTAAGTCAAGGGAAAAAGAAACCACGCGTTTCCTTTATTTTATAACGTTGTGAACAGGTATTTCTGATTCCTTGGAAACTGAAATTTTGTGCCTCTGTTTAGGGAATACTTTTTCACCTAATGCTGCATTTCTAGGGCTGCTAAGACCAGAAAAGAGGAGGGTATTTATGGCTGTGTCCCCAGCCCCCTGACAAGCTTGCCCGGATGATGCCTGTTGGGCACCAGGCACCCAGCAGGCGTGTGGGGGCGTGGGGGCACGCGGGCCCCTCCCTTCAGGGTCCCTCAGGGGCAGGGCACACAGGAGAGGGCTGACGCACGTGCGCGGGCAGGCGACAGCACCGCCACAGGCCCCACAGCCGGCCCACCTGACAGGCGAGGGGCCACACTGGGGCTCACACACCANGGGTCCCTCAGGGGCAGGGCACACAGGAGAGGGCTGACGCACGTGCGCGGGCAGGCGACAGCACCGCCACAGGCCCCACAGCCGGCCCACCTGACAGGCGAGGGGCCACACTGGGGCTCACACACCAGCCTGGACCAGCCCCTCACTGGCGTTCCCGGCACCCATGCCTCATCTGGGCCCCTCAAAGATGGAGCAGGGACTGCAATAGCTGGGCATCCTCCCAGGAACCGCGTCCTGTGACCGCCTGCTTCAACAGGCCCGAACACAGCTGTAAACTGCAAATCCCCCAGTTAATTTTCACATACCAAGCTCAAAAAGAAGCTTCTGGAAAACAAACTAAGCAAGCTACTTAAGTAGTCAATAGGGTCAAGAACGCCCTTATGTGAGACACCATGGCAACCATAACAGGAGCTGCAGGCAGATTGTTGGAGTTTCACCCCAAGTCAAGGCCCCCCAGCTCGGCTCCACAGACTCTCAACCCTCCAGGCCTTTGTGCGTTACTAACTACGTGGGGAGGTTATCAGGAAAGGGCGTGGGGTAAGGAGTNGCTCCCAGGAGAGACACGCCACAGGCACAAAGCAGCTGGGTGGGGCTCTCGCTCAGACCAGTTATGTGGACAACACACCCAGAATCACTTAGATCTTCTGTCTGAACTGGATCCCACATATGCAGCACCTGAACACACGAAATGTTAGGTAACTTTGCTTTCACTCAGATGCCCGTCTTTTCCCAACGGGAAAAAAAGCATATGCTACTAGTCTCTTGTGCTTTTCTAATTAAGCCAGAAAAAAAAAATAGTGTCCTTGGACAACAACTCAATCCGGAAATAAAAGCTGTGAAATTAAGTCAAGGGAAAAAGAAACCACGCGTTTCCTTTATTTTATAACGTTGTGAACAGGTATTTCTGATTCCTTGGAAACTGAAATTTTGTGCCTCTGTTTAGGGAATACTTTTTCACCTAATGCTGCATTTCTAGGGCTGCTAAGACCAGAAAAGAGGAGGGTATTTATGGCTGTGTCCCCAGCCCCCTGACAAGCTTGCCCGGATGATGCCTGTTGGGCACCAGGCACCCAGCAGGCGTGTGGGGGCGTGGGGGCACGCGGGCCCCTCCCTTCAGGGTCCCTCAGGGGCAGGGCACACAGGAGAGGGCTGACGCACGTGCGCGGGCAGGCGACAGCACCGCCACAGGCCCCACAGCCGGCCCACCTGACAGGCGAGGGGCCACACTGGGGCTCACACACCAGCCTGGACCAGCCCCTCACTGGCGTTCCCGGCACCCATGCCTCATCTGGGCCCCTCAAAGATGGAGCAGGGACTGCAAAAGCTGGGTGTCCTCCCAGGAACCGCGTCCTGTGACCGCCTGCTTCGACAGGCCCGAACACAGCTGTAAACTGCAAATCCCCCAGTTAATTTTCACATACCAAGCTCAAAAAGAAGCTTCTGGAAAACAAACTAAGCAAGCTACTTAAGTAGTCAATAGGGTCAAGAACGCCCTTATGTGAGACACCATGGCAACCATAACAGGAGCTGCAGGCAGATTGTTGGAGTTTCACCCCAAGTCAAGGCCCCCCAGCTCGGCTCCACAGACTCTCAACCCTCCAGGCCTTTGTGCGTTACTAACTACATGGGGAGGTTATCAGGAAAGGGCGTGGGGTAAGGAGTCAAGGTAGCTGAGAGGGAGAAGAAGATAAAGAGGTGGTGGGGCCATTACACGATGCTGTTTTAATGCAACAAGCTAAGGAGAAGGCAGCATGGAGACTGCTGAAGAATGACGCCTCCTGGATCCGAGCTCCCCACGGGCAGGGAGGCCACCCTGGGGGCCCTGGGCCTCTGGGCAGGACCAGGAGGCACCGGGACACAGGCAATGCAGAGCAGGAAACAGCCCACGAGGTGCTGGACCCAGGGCAGGGGCGCGGACCCAGGAAGAGCCAGGAGCGGGTGCAGCTGGGCCAACGCCTGCAGTGGACGCGGGCGAGATGCCCCCGACTGGCACCCCCACAGCCATCTCACAGGTGCGGGTCTACAGGGTGCACGTGCACGTCCTGATTTTTGTTTTTCAACAGAAAAATTTACTGAGCTAGGGTCAGCAGACCACAGAATTCACCCACTTAAAATGGACAGTTCAACATTTCCAGCACATTCGCAGGCTGTGTGCAACTAGCAGCCCTCACAGGCTTCCCTGGTGGCTCGGCCAGTAAAGAACCCCCCTGATACGCAGGAGACCCTGGTTCCATTTCTGGGTCGGGAAGATGCCCTGGAGAAGGGCTGGGCTACCCACTCCAGTATTCCTGGGCTCCCCTGGTGGCTCAAACAGTAAAGAAGCTGCCTGTGATGTAGGAGACCTGGGTGTGATCCCTGGGTTGGGGAGATCCCCTGGATTAGGGCCTGCAACCCATTCCAGTATTCTTGCCTGCAGAATCCCATGGACAGAGAAGCCTGGTGGACAACAGTCCATGGGGCTGCAAAGAGTCAGACACGACTGAATAAGCACCTCACCCCTCACACCCCCTTCCTCCCCCTACCCGGGTCCAGGCAGCTTTGTTCTGCCCAGGGTGCCCATGTGGTCTGACTGGGTGTCGTTTAGGGTTCAAGTCCCCACCTCACTTCTGTAGGTCCCGTCCCATCTTCACTGCTCAGGTGTGTTCACTGGTCCACAGTTTGTAACTTTCACACACATCTATCTCACGGCCAAGCCGGCCACTGCATTAGAAACGCTCCTTCCCGGACCCTTGCTGGAACCGTGCCCTCTAGCCGTGCACCTTTTCAGTCTGAGAGGCAGACGTGCTGCGCGCTCTGCTGTCGATTTGCTACTAAAGGCTCTTATTGTAGGGCCTGATTCCGTTCCACTTATTCAGGACTTAAAGCCACTCCCAGCCTCTCTCCTGTCCCTCTTCCCCGTCCTTGGCAGGACAAGGTCCCCCACACCCGCCCTGCTGAGGCTGGAACCCCCATCCTGACGGAACCGCGAAGACGAGGTGCAGGGAGCTGACTCTTGGCCGTCGAGTTCTGCCCTTTCCAAGTGTGTGTGCACCTACGCTCCTGACTAGCTCCTCTCCGACACCCTGCGGGGCGCGGCCTGGAGGGGCTGAGGCCCCCTGCAGCCAGAAGCTGCCGGTGGTGCGCCAGCCAGGGTGAGGGCTGCAGCAGTGCAGGGTCCTGGATTCTGAGAGCAGAACATTCCTAAAGGTTGGCATTAGTGTTATTTAGGATTCCAGGAGGGAAGACAATCTGGAAAATATGTTTTTGGTGACAGTCGCCAAGGGCACCGTGGCCATGGGCCCCGCCAGGCGCAGTGAGCAGGGGTGGCGGGCACTGGGCTCCATCCTCAGAGGGAGGATCCAGGTTCGTTTTCCAGAAACGAACCAAAGATGGCCCCACCGTGTCTACTCTGGGGCTATGCTTGCTTTTCTTTCTTTTTTTCCCATGCCTTTCTCTGAAACAGTCGTGGCTTGAAGCTGAGAAAAAAAAGTTCTTAGCTGCTAACAAAAGATTAGAAACACCATTTTCTTATAAATTCAGAACCTGCACTGGTACATCTGGTGCCAAACACGAAGTTTTGGAAATAATTTAACTGCACGGTGCTCCTTCGAGCCACTGCCCAGGTCCTTTCAGACAGGGGGACCCTGATGTCCGAGACCCGGGCCAGGCCTCGCCCAGGGCAGCTATCTCCGTGCTCCCCTCCAGAGCATGGGGGCCGTGGGGGGCCTGAACCCCGGCACCCTCTGCACTCAGCACATCCCATGCCTGCACCCTCAGCAGCTCCTGTTCTGAGTCGGGGCGTCTCCTGGAGGGAGGGCAGCCGACACAGCCGGTCTGTCACTCGTGAGGCCTCCAGCGGGCATGCGCGGCCTGTGCGAGCGCGTGTGCTGCAGGCCGGCCAAGGCAGCTCTGTAGGAGCAGCACTACCGGAACCCTGGCAAGCGCCGCGCTCTCCCGGCAAACCTGCCGCGACGAGGCCTGGCCCTCACCTGGGCCCCTGAAGAACCCCTGAGGCCCACAGCCCTGGTCCTCAAGTCTCTGCCATTTCGCGGAGGTCAGCTGTGCCCGCGGTGCCAGCTCCCCCCGCCCCCCTGTTCAAGACGCCAGGCCACTCTCAGCAAGCAGGCAAGCAAGGAATATGCTTGGCACTAATGGGCCCACTCAGAGGTCAGGGGGCCTGGGCCTGCAGGGGACGTTGGGCTCATCAAGCGTCTTTTCTCAGATGGGCAGAAACCCCGCGGCCAGCACTACCTCGAAGAGGAAACCAGGAGGCGGAAGGGGGCACCCTGAAGGCGGGAAGAGGCAGCTGGATTGCAGCCGGGGCTTCACACCCGGAGACCAGGGGGCAGCTCCTTGGAGATACAGGGGTGGGGCAGGCTGGGAGGCAAAGGGTGCCCTGGAGGTGGCGGCCAGGGGACCCCCTGCAGGCGGCGAGGGGCGCAGGAGGGGCAGGCCAGGAGAGGCTGGAGGCTGGCTGGAGCCAGAGGAGGCGGGACACCCTAGGGAATGTTCCAGAACACAGGCCTCACTGTGTCTGAAGCCACAGGAAGAGAAGCAGCTGGAAGGCACACAGGTCGGAGGGGGAGGTGGGACCTCGCCAGCGGCTCACAGAATGAAGTGATGAACGCTTCAGAGCTACTGCTCAAGGGCTGCAGGCTGTGCGCTCAGCCAATTCATCCATACAACTGTCTCCTGGGCAGGAAGTGTCTCCTGGGCAGGAGGGCGGCAGCAGGGTCCCAGACCCACCAGTTGGCCAGGACCACGTATCCCCTGGGGGTAAGGGAGGGGGTGAGTGTGTGTGTGCCCCCAGCGTGGGGAAGGGGGCCCGTGTGCCTTGGGGGATGGAGGGCCCATCACTGACCTGCAGAGTCAAATGACTTGATCACCACTGCCCGCCTCGCGGCCTCTCCGGGCGCAGCCTCCCAACACCCACTTCCTGGGGAACCGAGGCCCAGAGGCACCAAACAGATTTGAACCAAGGGGCGTCTGGGCCGCTGCCCACGTTGCAGGTGCCTCTTCGTCATAAGGCCGCGTGTCTGAGACGCGGGCCGAGTCCACCTCCTCTGGAGCTGGAAGGCCAGGTACTCAGCGTCCTCTGGGTAGCGGCTGCCAAGCCAGGGCTTTCCAGCACGACTCCATTCCTCTGACAACGGCTGCTCGCCGGCTGGTGGAGGCTCCCTGAGAAACAGCACAGAGTGCGCCCTGGGCGCGGGAGGCCACAGAAGCGAGATCCAGGATGGTTCCGATCCTGGCAGCATCCCCGGCCAGCGGGGCAGGCCTCCAGGCCAGGATGCTGAGCTCCGCGCCAGGACGAGCCTCCGCAGTGGGGCTCCCGAGCCCAGTCACTCCCGCTGCAGGTTTACCAGTCACCGGGGACAGACAGGTGCTGGCCGAGCCCGGGCGGGGCCTGCCGGGGACTCACCCTCATTCTTGCCCTTAGGGCTCCACCCAGCGCCCTGGAGGCCGGACACAGCCACTCTCCCAAGAAGCCCCGTCGTCGCCCCTTTTGGTTCAGGAAGCAGGGTCTCTAGGAGTGATTAGCAGTCCCGAGAAACACACAAACAGCAGAGGGCAAGGCTGTGGACTGACTGCCCGGAAGGTGTGTGTGGCCTCGGGTCCTCACGGGTCAACGGCCCTGCCCAGAGCAGCGGCCGGGTGGGGGCCCCTTGGAGCTCAGCGATCAGCGTGTCCACAGCTGCGGGGCCAGCAGGTGCAGAGCAGGTAACGGGCGCAGCAGGCCCCAGGCCCCAGGTTGCAGCCCCTGTGTTGTCGCTGGGCACCAGCAGGGCCGCAGGCTGAGTGCTGGGTGGAGGCTTGTCCAGAACTGAGGCCTCCTCCAGGTGGTTCTCGTCCCATCAGAGTATGAGGGTCGGAGAGGCCTGCAGGCGGCAAGAAGCATGGAGAATCCCAGGATCCAGGCCCAGTAGGTCTGTCCCAAAGACCTCGCTTCTCTGATGGGAGCTGGGCTCACGGACCCAGTCCTGGGGATGAGCTCCTGCCACGTGCAGCCAAGACGGGCCCAGAGCCCCCCCAGTGTAGCCACAGAGTACTGCAGTCCACCTGCTGCCCCAGCCAGCACAGGCTGCGAGCCCCGTGGGAGCGCCTCCCTGGACCCTGGCCGTCGGGGATGCCGGCAACCTCCAGGAGTGCCAAGCCCACTCCAGCAACCCACCCGCAGAGGCAGCCTGTAATCTGCTGCCTGCAGAGAACCACAAGCCAAGCCCACGCCAGCCACTGGGTCTGAGTCTTCGTGGTAGCTTTAGGACAGGAGGAAACAGTAACATTCAGACTTTGGCTTCTCCTTCCTCATGCGTTCCTGGTAAGCGCAGCCAAAGGCGAGAGCAGGTTCCAGGCCAGAGCGTGGCATGGCTGCACCCCCCGGCAGCGAGGGCCATCACTCAGATGGAGATCCGTGCTCTCACATAATCAGATCCGCCGCTTGTTTAGTTCACTGACAGCTTAGAAGTCCTCCCGCGTTCCACAGGTTATTCACAGCAGTTTCCAAAATGTTCCTTTCACCCGGCAGCTGGGAGGCGGGGGGCGGGCTGCAGGGTGAGTCCTCGGCCCTGCGCCCACATGGAGCAGGAGCACACTCCGTGGAGGACGGCCGTGTCGCGCCTGGACCCACAGTAGCCTTACAATCCACCCAGAATTTGTCGATTAGGGTTAGGGTTAGGGTGTAACTTGTTTCAAGCTACACGGCCGAAGAAGGCAACGTCATATTCTCTAGGGAACCACGTGCGTCTGTTGGGAATTAGGTGCTCACATGTGTTCTGATCCGCTCCATATCCTCTGCATATCCTCTCCATACCCTCTATCTGCTAGGAACCTGGGA